>JAAGNO010006160.1:11333-32772 GCA_033439905.1 Ceryle rudis | reverse complement strand
AGATGCCAAAAGGGAAGGGGGGGGGGGAAGAAAGCCCAAGCTAAACATTAAATAAATGCAAGATTTCTGAAAACTGTATCAATTTACCCCAGCTTTGGGGGCTTGCCTTGGGGTTTGCTTTATTTTGTTTGTTATGTGTTTTGGTTTCCCATTCCATTGCCCGCTACTTTCCAAACTCCCCCTTACAGAGGACAGTCACCCTGACTGCTATTCCCCCATAGATGACACCTTCCCGAGGAGTGCGGGGATTGCGAAACCCCCCTCCTGCAAGCCTGCAGCTGAGGCTCAGCGCCTGTGCGCTGAAATGCCTGTGCTTCCTGCTTCCCCAGCCCCAACCCCAGTCGCCCCCCACCCGCCCCGGCTCCCCCCCCGCCCCCCCGCGATACCTTCATTTTTTCCTGACACTGTTCAGTATGCAGCCTGATTTCTCCGCCAGCTTCCTCAGGATGGAGAGACGGATAAATACAAGAGAGGAGGGAAGCTGCGTACCGCTCTGCTCTCCATTCCTCCCCAGCCTCCCCACTAAACCCATTGTACAAGCAGCTCTTCGGCACCTTTTAATGCTCTCCTGCCTCATTACTTACTTTCAAGTAAAACGATCAGAAAAGGAGACCAAATTGGAAGAACAAACCTACCTGTCTCTCTTCTCCACCCCACCTTCCCCCACCCCAGCAGCAACAGCAGCGAGAAAATAAATGTTTCACCCCTTTTCACCCCTTTAAACAAATTCAGACGCACGCAACAAAACAGATTTTCTGCACACCCCCTTTCAACAACCCACATCTCGCAAGTGAGACAGAAAAGAAGTGGAAGAAATTGCATAGTGCGATTTAGAGTGTTGTTGATGCTTTTTCTTAAAAAAAAAAAAAAAAAAAAGAAAAAAGGAGGGTTCTTTTCCCCTCAGTGGCTTTGACAGTCAAATTGGGTGGCAGAAAAAACAGCTCCCAAGACCCAGGAGATGCTGCAACCACTGAACCACATCAGCCCTCAGAGCATCACCATCCATCAGAGTGCCCTACACCTCCCATGGCACCTATTTAACCACTGAAAGAGACCAGGCTGGCAACTCCGTGGAGGGCAATTTATGCTTTCCAAGTGCTTTAGATCCGAGGGGAAAGGGAAAAGCAGTGGGCAGACTGGGAGGCCAGGCACCCAGCAAACATCAGCCACCCCTGCCATGCAGGAGGGGACCAACTTCGTCACCTCCTTACCTGGCCAGAGCATCACCCGCCAGCACTGCAGGAAGGAGCCTGGTCCCTGGGGGGAAAAAAGGCCCAGAAACCACAAAGGAACTGGGTGGAAGCCCATTTGTTACAGCACCCGCTCCTTCTTGCACTAGCCTCCCAGTTAAAGCCGAGGTTAATTCAGCCCCACAGGCTCATCCTTATTTTTCCTCTCCTTTAGCTCTTTGCACCTGCACCAAAGCAATTAAATAGCGAGTCAGGAATGCGGTCCCTGTTTGTCCTCCTTCTCGGCTGGCTGCCTTTTTGTCTAGAAATGTCCTTTCCATCCCTGACTGTATGACACAAGAGAGGGACTGAATTTTTCTTGCGAACTGTAAGCCTCGCTCATGCCACAACAAAGCCTTTGGTCCCCACTCAGAGTGGATTTTTTTAGCATGCATCACGCAGAAATGTCCTGGCCATGCATTAGCAATAAGTCTTCCTGAAAGGGTGGGGTCCCTTATTAAAATGACTATTTTTCTCCGGCGTTTGCACAGTAACCCCCTTGTGTTTTCTCTCTTTTTATTTTATTTTTTTTTCACTTGTCTCCTCAAAGGTCAGCTTGGATGTTGTCTGCTCAGCAGCCTTCAGCCGAAGCTCTGAACACTGGTTTAACAATCAGAGGGTTTTGGTCCCCAGGATTAGGAAACAGCGTTGGCAGGCAGGGCTTGTTTCCATACACCGTGGCTCGGCTCTTTCCGAAATCTCCTCCTTTTGGGATGCTGCCCCAGTACACCCCCAGAGCTACAGCCCAGTGCTGGATCACAGTGAGCCAGAGCATCTCCAGGCATCCCCAGATAGGACTTTTCTCCCTGAATCCATAGAATCATGGAGCTGTTTTGGTTGGAAGAGACCTTCAAGATCATCAAGTCCAAGCGTTCCCCCAGCACTGCCAGGGCACCACTGACCCATGGCCCTCAGCACCACAGCTCCACGGCTTTGAAACCCCTCCAGGGATCATGGGGACTCCACCACTGCCCTGGGCAGCCTGTGGCAGGCCCTGACAACCCTTGTGGGGAAGACATTTTTCCTAATGCCCAACCTAAATCTCTCCTGGTGCAACTTGAGGCCATTTTCTCTCATCCTATCGCTTGTTCCTTGCCAAGAAGAAACCAACCCCCACGTCACTACAACCTCATTTCAGGGAGTTGTAGAACTGTGTAGAATTGATCAACACTATCCTGGGGTGCTGGAGAAAACAAAAACCAGAAAGCCACACCAAGTAGTGCAGCTCCACTGGCAATTTTTGCACGAGCAGACCTTAAGGAGAAACGTAAGTGCTGTGTTTTTCCGTCGGACATCCCGTCTCAATGGTGAGCTCATGCAGGGAGGGCAGCACGGGATATAGTTTCCATTAATGTAATGCAAACACGGGGCAGGGAACCTGCTGTTGTTTATCCTCATAAATCACAGATGGGGGCTTGGCTCCACAAAAGAGAAAAAAACTTGTCTTTTCACCAGCTGCTGGGTGTTGGGGGAGGGGGTAGTAATGTTTGCTCTTCTTCGAGCGGAGCCATCACCTATGGCAGCACCCGTCACCTGAACCCTCACCCCCAGCACCCTCACCCCAGGCAGGTGCTTCTGCCGGACTGGCTGTCCAAAAAATTTCTCTTTGCTCAGAAAAACCTCATGGTTTCAGAGTTTTTAATGCTGACTTTTTTTTTTCCCCCCCTCTAATTCTTCTTCTCCTTCTCCTCCAAACCTTGAATTGTCTCAGGAGCAGCTCGTCCAAGGAAATTTTTGTCTCATACTGGACTCGAAACAGAAAGTCTAGTCAGGGACATCTGACATGCAATGTTTTTGTGAGTAAATACCAGCGTCCATGAAGTCATTTCCCGGGGTTAGAAATGAGCTCACCTCTGGAACGGCTCCTCTTCTTACCCAAAGTTCACAAGTCAAATGGTTTTGAAGCTCCCAGTTTTCATCCTCCTCATTAAAAAGCAGCAGCGGGGCTGCATGGGGCACGGTGCCGCCTCCAGCTGTCCGCTACGGACAGGTCTGGAGCTGGGCATCACCCTAAATACACCAAAAGCTTTGCAGCAAAAAGCAGAGGACCAAAGCTCATCAGGGATAAAGTAGCGGCTCATTCTGCCTGCTCAGCCGGCCCTGGCTGCTCTGCCAAGCCTGCCAAGAGGGATGATAATTGCTGTCCCTCCTGGGGATAATCTGGGTCATCCCATCTCCTAAAAGTCCTTGTTTAAAGCAGAGGGAGGGATCTTTCCTGCCCACCAGGCTCAATATCTTGGTAAACTGTGTCTTTTGGCAGTTTCTTGGTGAAATAGTGTGCTGCTTCTGATTCAGCTTCAGCTATCAAAGCCTCACTGGAGACCTCACCGGTAAAAGCCCTTCTGTGGGGGGTATCATGCTCTTGGACAGTGGTGCTGAGAAAAACATGCTCTTGTTGCTCAAACCTGCTGCATTTCCCATCTTCTAATAGCCTGGCTGGTGCTGCTGGTATTGCTGAGCCCAGCACACGACACTGGACATCTAAGTCACGGACCAAGCCAGGCTGGTGTAAAGGACAAGGACCCTGCTGGCAGGAGAGCCCAGATGTCCAGAGCGCCATTCCCAGAGCTTCTCCAAGTTTACATCTTCCCACGTGCAGCAGCAGCGATCAGGTCTTTCCTCCATCTTTCATCAGGACAACTCTGCCAGAGCAAAATCCCCCTTCCCCATCTCTAAACTGGACGAGATAAGGGTGAATTTATCATCCTAGACCAGATCCTGAGGTCAAGCTCCAGAAAATGTGGTGGGCTTTGGTGCCAAGCCCTATTCCCTCACCATTATGTGACAAAATTGGGATGCATGTGCATCCCACCCACAGTTCATCTTTCCCACAGCAGCTTTGCTTCCTTGCCCAGGCTGGGAGCCACAGCCAGAGGGATTTATTTGGGAAGCCTCACCCAGGACCCCAGTCCCATGATGCTCCTGTCCCCAGTACACCAGGGAAATCCCCCCCAGGGTCAATGTAGGGGCTGTGGGTCCCCATCGGCTGTGGCACGCACCAACCCAGCCAGGGTTTTCGCTGCCTTGACTGGGTATTTTTCTTGAGCTGGAAGGAATTATGAAATCCCAGTGTTTTTCTTGTGACTAACCCATAGAAGTGAACAATTTTGCCCTTGTTTTTGGACAGGTTTAGTTGCTCTTCTTGCCTTTGCCTTTCGTGCCCTCTTCTATCCTCTGCTTTTTTTAGCTCCCTGTGGGACCTGCTCCAAACATCAAATATCCTTCTCAGTCCATGTTCCCAAATTGGATTATGTGCCCCAAGGCCTTATTTCAGTGCTCCCTTTGGATGCTCCTTCCCAAACACAGGCCAGACTCGAGGGCTGCTCTCCTCCATTTCACTGGGGAAGAGGTGAGATGTGGGAAGAGCTGAAAGCCCCACAGGACCCCCAGCAGCACTACCCAGGGCTTGCAGGAGCGAGAAGCAGGGAAAACCTCCCCTGGCACCTCTTCCCCCTGCACTTTGTATCTCCAAGCAGTTTTCAAGGCTCAAAAACACCCTTGGGTGAGCTTTATGTGGGACATGTACTCTTGACTTTACACCTCCTCCCTGGAAGTGTTCAAGGCCAGGTTGGACAGGGCTTTGAGCAACCTGATCTAGTGGGAGGTGTCCCTGCCCATGGCAGGGGAGTTGGAATTAGATGATCTTTAAGGTCTGTTTCAACCCAAGCCATTCTATGATTTATTATTCAATGATTCTATGTCATGACTGCTTTTAGGAAAGGATCGGTGGCTCGGTGGGGAGAGATGCCATTAATGGCAAATTAAATGAGTTGGAGGAATATAACCTCTGCTCTCCTGCTCTGTTTTTACCCTCCTGCAAGAAACCAGATCTGTGCCAAGCCCTGGGACTGCAGGACCCCAGCATCCCTTGGGATGAGCATTGGTGCTGACATCTCCCCCTGACCAGATTTGGCCTCTTGGGGAGGCATTTCTGGGAGAAAACGCTCGATGTGATGCTGGGAGCATTGTGCCAAGTTCCTCTCAGGAAGGGCTGACCTCCTGTGCTGCCTTCCCAACCTGCTCCTGACAGTTTTCATCCCAGCCAGCACAAGGTGTTCACATGGGGAGGCTGACAGCCCTTCCCTCCAGCAGCACTTGGCCCCCACCAAACCCCTCCGCCTGCGCTGCTGCCACATCTACCCTCTGGAGAAAGCTGATATGGCCACAACTGCCCCAGGGGGAATCCCAGCAGCTCCGGAATTAGCTCAGCAGAGACCAGTGTCCCCGAGCATGCCCTTGGCACAATGCACGAGGGTGAGATATTTTACAGCTCTGGTCACCCCCATGACCGCAGGCGCTCCAGGAAGGGGACGTGTCCTCTTGTGCCAGCACAGATGCTGGCAAACTCTTTTGGAGCCAAAACTCAGAGGCAGATCAGCCCTGATTACCCCATCACAGGCTCAGCTCCACATTTCTCAGACAATAACTAATCTGAAATAAATTCACGCATGGGTCACCGAGGAGAACCCACCACCTGCCCGGCTCCATCCCTTGCATATATTCTCCCCATCCCGAGTAGACTTTCATCCACAAACTAAATCTCACCTTTTAACTTGATGCTCCACTTTCACTGCCATCACCATCGCCTCTGGTCTGGCTCACACAGCCTACATCTCTCCTGTGTGCTGCTGGTGTGATCCCTGCAGAGCAGGAAGGAGACAAAGTGACAGCCCCAAAACCTGCCCCGCACGCTCACAGGTCATGCAGGATTTTGCTGGGTTTTATGAAAAACTGCCTGGTCCTTTACTGATGTAGATCAGCTGCAAACCTGCCCACCTCAACCTCAAGAAAACTGAGGAGGAAAAGGCACAGATGAGCCCAAGAACCACCATCTCATGGGCAGGAGACTGCCCATGGGTTCACAGCCTGGAGTGCACCCAAGCCCAAGGCTAATGCCCGTAAATAAGAGCAATAAATTAAGGATTTCTTCAGGAGCAATTAATTGCCCAAAGCAACACGTTCTTCAACACAAGATGGTCTTTGTCCACCCAACCCTGTCCAGAGGAAAGCAAACAGCCAGCGAGCTGTGGGTTGGAGCCCTGATCCCGCTTTTCCTCCATGGCTTAAATGTCCCCATTGAGGTGCTGCCCTGGCTCAGACCTCACCATGTTCCCACTGCGCCCATTCACATCCTGAGATTGCATTTCCATCACCTATCTGAGGACCCGAGGTTGTGCTATGACCCAGGCCCTGCCACCAGCCCGCATCTGCCACCAGGCTGTTCCCAGCAAATACCGGTGCTGGTATCAGCACGTGGCACCGTGATGCTGCCCTGAGAGTGTCACCAAGGACTTAACACTCCAGGCACAGTGCAGGGAGAGGCTGGGACGTGCATTACTCATTGAGGGCTCCAACACTTATGGCCTTCTCCATCTCAAACAGAGTTTCCAAATGAGCCAGAATACTTAATTTCCCTAGCTCAGCAATGCAATTAAAAAGGGATTTGCTGATGAAACACTTCTGGTGCTCTCACTGCATCTCCCATCTTTTCTCTTCTGAGCTGTGATGGGGAAGGAGAGATGGCAGGGATGGACACGGCCTCCAAGAGGGAAACCTCAGTGGGACCCTTTGATGGTCTGGGGCTATCCCAGTGACCGGCAAACCCCTCTCCCTGTGACGTGGGGCGGTGTGCATGCGGCAGGGATGCAGATAACAGTCCCCAGGCACTCACATAACAGCCATGCCCTGCCTAAGCCCCAGGAAAAGCCCTTTTCCTTGACAGATGTGGTCACAGAGCAGGGGCCGCCCCTTGTTTTACATGTTGGTGGGGAGTCAGTCGCGTTGTGCTGTTGCCAGCAGACATTTGAGGGCTCTCCCTGTGGCCAGACCCCACAATCAGTGTGGCCACAACCACTTGCTCTCCCTCAGCTCCTGTCTCTCTCACTGCTCCAGAAAAGCCTTCCTGACCTCCAGAGCTAAAATCAGTCCTTCCCTGGCTTCTGGCTCTCATGGCACCCTGCCTCTGCAGTGATTTTTGCATCAAGAAACGATGTATGTGGAGCTGAGCACAGCTCAGCCACAGTTGAGGCTTTAGCTCCTAAGCAAATCCTGCTAGGGGGAAAGGTCCACTCGCTCCTTTTCTCCCAGCCACAGTCTGTAAATCCTCATCCACACAATAAAAACAAAACTCCAGTAGTTGATTTTTTGGGCTCTTTTCCAAAGCTTTTAGGCAGCCGGAGTGTGATTTTGTGCTGATGAAGCGGTGGAGGAGGGCTTAAGTGAAACAATATTGCGGTGGCTGGGAGGTTTGCTGGTGGTTCAGAGCTCAGAGTGAACCCCGGGGACCTGCTACGTCTCCAAGTTCTCCGACAAACCATGGAAATCGCCAGTCCGGCTCCTGGGACAGCAAAACAGGATTTAAAAAACAACATTAGCCACCCCTGGAGCATGGCTGGAGAAGTGCCGGGAGCCAAGTGCTTAATGAAATCCCAGCTCCCAGCTCTCCCTCCTAAACCACGCAAACTTCCCCAAAGTGTTTGGGATGGAACAAAGTCATCAATCAGTTATTTTAACTCCCATCTCTGTAAACAGGAGCGAGCCCAGAAACACAAAGCAGGGGAAAATAACCGTCAGCTCCCTTTGGTGGAGCAACAAGGGTGCAGGGAGGGAGGACGGGGGCAGCTGGCAGGGAACCGAGCACGGCCTCGGCCCCAAAGGCCATTTCATGGACCCTTTAGGATATTTCATGGAGCCTACAGATCATTTCACAGAGCCCACAGGCTGTAAATCCCATGCTCAGCCCGGAGAGCAGCCCCCCCATCACACTGCAGTAGGCTTTTGGTGACATTCGCTCTGCTGATGCCATGTCAGAAAGGCTGGGAGGTGTAAAGGACAAGGTTTTCCTCTGGATTTCTCAGAGGGAGACGAGAAGAGCAGTGGAGACAACTACAGAGGAGCGTGGAGAGGGAGGTGCCATTACACCATCAGCTACCCCAGTCCTCTTATGCGCCATCCTTAGTGCTAGTGGGGGAAGCATTAAGCGTTTACATAAATACGTTACAGCTTTGTAATTACACACGGGTGATGAAACCATGGAAAAAAAACATGAGAGCCGGGCAGGATTCCCAGGGTTAATCCAGGAGGGGAACAAGTCTTAGGGGCTGAGGCTCTGCTGCACCGATGCTTTGGTTGGAAAACACCAGCCTTGGACAGCTGACGGCCACAGATAAGAGCGGCTTGGTGGGGGATGTACCCTTCCCCATCAGCCAAGGGGGTGACAACTCTGCAGAGCAATCACCCTGCGCAGGGGGCATCAACCCCTCTTGTCCCCTCCACCCGACAGGTTGGGGCATTGTCCACCTCGGGTGGATGGAAAGCGGTCAAGCATCTCCTTGAGCTCAGCACTGGAAACGTGTGTGGCTCTGCTCATGCTGCTCCATCCAACATCAGCCACACGCCGGAGCTGCAGAGAGGGATGGCCAAGCCAAGAGAGATTGCGCAACCGGACTGTTCTAGAGACTTGCTTTTTGCATGAACTCACATGTCCCAGACCTGCTCCTGAAGCCACACACGTCTCCTGAGCTTGTCTTGCAGAAGCCATGCTGCAGAGGAGACACCCATGCTAAGGAGGCTGCAAAATCCTCTGTAGAAACACCTTCAGCCACTCTGGGCTGCAGCTATCACCCAGCTTCCAGAACATAAAGAATAACAACTTCTTCATTTTGCAGAACAGCACAGCTCCTTACCCTGCAGTGTGACCCATGGAAATTGATGCCAGCACACGTCACGTAGCCGGTGGGACTGGAGCCACCTGCCGAGGCATCGCTGCTGTGCTAGGGACAGGCCAGCTCCAGCAGGAGATAGGTGCCATCCGGGGAAGATGAATTCCTTGCTCAATCTCGGCACCTTTCCCACATCTTGTCCTCGTCGCTGAAAGGAAAGGCAGCTGAGCTCCATGTTTATCTCACAGGTCTGGGACCTCTGGTTCATCGGGTTCCCTTGCCCACCGGATAAACATTCCGCCATTTTTTGGCACATCTCAGGTGTTTTTTCCTTTTCTTCTGTAAACACAAACAGGAGCTATTGCAGGCCACCACGAATTATTTTTTATGTGACACCTTGATCTATGTTCCTCTTGCACCGCTCTGTCTGGCAGCAGGGCCAGCAAGGATTACTAAGAGGCAGCCCAGGACACCGCTGGCACGTCCCGCACACCACTGGCTGCCCCAACACCCATCCCCAGCCTTCAGAAGTGGCTCCCGCTACATAAAGCACACGCTTTCACACCAGACCCCTGCAGCAAACCAGCAGCATGACCCCACAGTGCCCGGGGCTGCGTGCACGGGTGGCACTCGCTCGCACATGGCCGCACGCTTCGTGCAACACCCATGAGTTACACGGGAAAAACATGGCTGAAGAGGAAGGACCAGCCTAGGGCAGGCAGTGAGCTCTCATTAGGGGACTTTGCTAGGTCTCCCCACGGCTTGAGTGAGACACAGTCACATTTACTTGTAAGGATGGTCCTGTCTCTGCAGCCCTGTTCTACCCCAAGTGTCCAAACCAATCCCTCCGGCTTTGTTCCATATCCTCACATCCCTGCAGCATCCTCACTTGACCCCAGCAGGGGCAGAGGCAAGCGGGCAGTGCAGGCAGCATGGGGGATGACAGCACCCAGCTGAGCCCTGCCCTACACCTGCAAAACACGTGGAATCCCACGGGCAACATGGGGTAGGCAGCACATTTGTCCTAGACCAGGAAAGAGCAAAAAAACCATCCCTGAAACTGATTGCAGCGTGTGCTTGTACACCCTCTCTCCACCTTCAACGCTCAGCAGCATTTATTTTGGATTCAGACCCAAGGCGAACCCCTAAGAGTGCCAGTGATGTGCCGGGATACAGTGCCCACACCGGGACGTGGTACCCACACCATGCCCTGCCCCGCCATCAGCAGCACCCTGCCCTGCCGTGGCATCCCTGCCAGCTCCGTCGGCTGCTGTTTCACCAAGGGTTTGTGTTTACCATCACCTTGCTAAGGGATTATTCAGGCTGCGGTTTCCTCGCTCGTCCGATCTGTTTTTGCTCGGCAGCCGGTGGCTCGCTGCCATCCCCTAAGCTACACGCCGGGCTATATAAGCGACCTCGCCGCCTCGGCTGCGGGGAAGCTCGCGAGCAGCCCAGCTCGGCGGCGGTGCAGGGGAGGTTTCGGTAAGCTGCAATTCTCTTCTCTTCTTCCCAACCAGCTGCAAATCCCTTTAACCCGCAGCTGACAAGCCCTCGCCTCGCCCTCGGACCGCAGCTTGGCTGGTGGTTTCACAGCGAGAGGATGAGACTCTCCTTAATTGGGGTTTTTATGGGTTTTGTAGGCAAGAGCAAAAGAAAAAAAACTAAGCCAACCCTGCTAAGTTTTTCCCCTTCGCCACAGTTAGCGGTTATATAACTCTGCTGTGTTATTAAGGCGGCGTAATGAAGAGTGGCTGTGATTGAGGGCGAGGTGGAAATTAATTGATGGGCAGATGAAGGTGCAGAGGCTGCGGGCTGGAAAGCATTGGTGGGGACGTGGTTCTCTGTGTCCTGCTTCACCCTTCCTCATCCCAGCTGATGGGTTTGGGGCAGGGTTACGGGGACGGTGGAGTGGGGGATCTAGGGGGGGACGACGGTGCTTTGCTCACGCGGGGCTGTTTGATCTCACAGAATCACAGAACCTCCCGTGGCTCCGTCTCACACCGGCTCCCCCAGCCAGAGCAGGGACACGGGTGATGCCAAACCCTCTGTTACACTGGGATCCAGCTGCTTGACCCCCCCCCCTTCCCAACATCGCGTGTCCCGGGAACAGAGGGATGTGTCCCATCTCAAACCCAGCGCCGAACAAGTCGCAGCCAGCTCCCAAAATAGCCGAGTGGGAACCAGGCTTTCAGCCTGGATTAATTTTTCCTGGTTACTGTCTGGCTGCGAGTTCACGACCCTGCCGTAAGCCCACAAAACACCGCTCATGTGTTGCTTGTTATTTTTGCTTGACTGGGATTTGCTGAGCCATAATCAAAGTATTTCCTAGTCCCACATTCCCCAGTCTCAGAGGGGATGGTTAATACCGCCTACAAATAACAGGGTGTTCTCGCTGCCGGCTGCTCTGTCAGCCTCATTTTATGGGTAAACTGAGGCACTGAAAGGCTGAAGCAACATTTCCCCCCCATCAAGTTCATTAATTGTGGGTGAATAAAATAAAGCACCTGGAGTTCCAGGTGGTGTCACTTGGGTAACACCAGCCCCACAGGTACCTTCAGAGATTAAATACCCAAATGCTTGATGCTGCAGGGCTAAGGGACTCGCTTAAAATAAACTCTGAAGTGGCTGAGCTGGGGAAGAGCAACACAAAGCCTCAATCCCTCATCTCTGTGTGCAGAAAAAGGAAAATATTTGGTTTCTCACTCACATTTGCAGCATAGGCTTGGCTTGCACAGGGGGTTTTCCACTTACAGAGGCACTCAGGAGCCTTCCCCCTCTCCGCGCTCCTGCGACGTACTGGGATAAGATGCTATCCTCGCATTAAGCCCAGTTGGCAGGCAAAGGGATGGAGGCACAGAGGTGTCCGGGGGCAGAATGGGTTGCCAGGGGACCCGCGGAGCTGCATGGGCTGTGAGAGCGTCCCTGCAGAAGTAGTTAAGCTGTTAAAAGGCTCTTCAAGGAGATGTCGTTACAAGCAGCGCTCTGCAGAATAGATTTGGGCTCAGATGTGACAGCCAGAAGCAGAGGGGATGCAAGAGCAGACCTGGAGCCCCTGCTGCTCCCTCCTTGGGGATTAAACTGAAGGGAAGCTGGGGATGGGTGGGCAGGGAGTATAAGCAACCCCACAGCATGTTTTGGACAGGTTCAGCCTGGGAGAAGCTTCCTGAAGGCATCATGACCCTGGGCAAGACCAAACATAGCTGAGCTTGTCTCCACAGATCTGGGGAAGTTGCGGGATGGCTGTGGATACTTCAAGAAGCCCTTGGTCACCTCTGAGGACAACAATGGTCCCCTCGAAAGGATGGATCCTTCTCCTGCTCCTCCTGGGAGCCACATCCGTTTTAGGTGAAGGTTGAACATTTCTATTCCCGTGACTGTGCTGTCCCCTGCCCGCAGGCACGCTGGCATGAAGGCACGTCTGCCGGCAGCTGCTGAGCCAGCAGACATGAGCCCGACACCGGTGCTGGGCATTGCTCTGGGTCCACGTGGCATTCGCCTGGCCAAACAACTTCCAGACGAGGGCTGGCAACCATCCAGCCTCCAGAGCACGGTCAAAGCCCATCTGCGGGTCAGCCAAGCCTCTGGTTGACCAGGGATGAGCTCCCCTGCCCACCAGCCATACTGGGACCATCCCTGCCTGCTACCCCTGAGCCCCTGTGGTGTCCAGCCCACACCCCGATCCCCTCGGCTCTGAGCAGACTCACCCTAGCCAGTGCCTTATCCGTCACTTTAGCCTCAGAGCCAAGCCCTCGGAAAGCAGCAATGTGGCTCTACTCCAGGAGAAGATGCTCAGGGAAGCAGGATCCATCACTGGGTCGCACATAGCAAAGCGCTGAGTGATAAGCAACCTGCCCTTCTGGTCCTCCCAGAGCAAACCTGTTTGCAGGCTCTTTGGATTTGTTTTCTAAGGCTATAGAAGAATTTTGCCTTGAAGTGGTCTGGCCAGATGCCTGTGGATAAGAACAGGGAGTGTCAGTTCGTCACTGGGGAGGTGCCCAGAAGGCCCACTCAGCTCCCAGGCACTGGTGAGCGCCAGTGCTGGGCAGCTTCAGTCTAGCTCCCCAGTATAAATGGGACTGGTCCCAGCAAGCACCCCAGGAACCAGCCATGATCACCAGGTCCCCTAAGGCACGCAGGCAACCAGCAAGTGCAGAAACCGGTCCATGTCCCATAGCAATCACCAACCTCATCCACCTCAGCTTCATTTCTCCCCACACAGGGCAAGTCAGGATATATTTTTTATCTCCAGCTATAAAAAGCCGATTTGATCAGAGCTGCTCCAACACCGAGCCGCAGTGATGCTGTGGAACATCTCCACCACTCCCTTCACTTGACACCTCGGCACCACATCCCACAGGAGCTCTAAGTGGTGGCTCTAACCAGCCATAACCCAAAGGGAAATCTGAAAAACTGAGCCTAAGGATTCCCAATCCCTTGAATTTAATTAATTATTTTTAGTCTAATTTAATCTCTAATTTATTGACCCTTAGGTCAAAGGCTTCTGACACCAGCCCTCAGCAGGATCCAGATAGGACAGAAAACCTTCAGCCCGCTGGTAATGCTCAGCTTGGAGAGTAAGTATTTCCCAGTTCAGGTGGCTTCCCCTCACCAGAACAAGGGGTGTTTGCACGCCTATGATTTTTTTTCAGCCTTAAATTACTACCAAACAATATTTGAGTAGCTGAAGACATTTAGGCAATGGAATAAATGTTAATCATCTGCGACCTCCTGTAGGCTTTTGGCTATTGCTGACACACGCTGTTGGCTCCTCTCCTGGAATAGTGAAGGTCAAGTGCATGACCACAGACCATGGGAGGCACGTGTGGGCTGGGAGGGACAGGAGAGCCCAGGGATGGGCAAGCACATGCCCAGACCTGCCCTTCCCATGCCCAGCTTGTCCCCACGCCCAGAGAGGTTTGTGACACCATTGCTTTAGAATTAAAACCCGTGGGGCATTAATTACCTGTAGAGCCATTAATCCCAATGAGGTACCCCAGCCCCTCCAGCTTTACTGCCCATTGCTCAGGATTTAGATTCCAGTGGGCACTGAAAGGGCTGGATGTGCTGATGCCATAGACGAGGGATTAGGGGACTTCCCGGACTCCCATCCCATCCGTTGACCAGTGCAATTGGAAACTAAAGCCCCTGCCCTTGGCAGCAGTCAGCTGTAAGCGTAGGTTTTGCCTCCAGGAGAGGGTGTGCCAGAGCTGCTTGCATTGAGCAGCTGGGCTCGGAGCAGGCAAACTCTCCCTGAATCATCCCCACGTCCTCTGCCCACAGGTACGAGGAGCAGCTCTCGCAGGGGAGACCCGATCTTCGCCTACGCCAGACGCAGTACGTTCCTGACGGCCAGTGCCACGGGGTAGCCCCATCCCTCCCCATCTCCCTGCCAGCCCTTGAGCCCCTTGCCTTCTCCTCTGTCCTCCATTTTCTGCTTTTTTGCTGTTGAGGCGTTACCTAGAGCCTGTTTGCCTCCACACGACTCCCCTCCTCCTTTCTTAGCATCCCCAGATTAAAGGAGCTGATCCCAGACAAGCTTAGGGTCTTACCACTTTAATCTGTTGCATATTAGATTTTTGCTTGGGGCAACTACAGATGGGCATTTATCCACGTGCCACTTGGGAAGGGACCACAACCCCAGGCCCACCTCCTCCTGCATCTCCCAAACTGCTAAATAAGGTCTCTGGATGCACCACTTGGGATGCTGAACTGGAGATGCCAACGCGCCAACAGATGAAAATCTCCCTCGTATGAGCCAAGCGCTCGCCCCAAACCAGACATGACGCTCCCGTGGCTGCTCTCATTTAAATGGTCTTTTTCCAGCCACCTGCTTTTGTAAGCCAAGGGACAGTCCAGGCAGTGCCCTGTCTGCCTTTTTAGGAAATCACCCAACCTGGTTTGTTACAAATCGGGTGGAAGAGTAGGTGTGGAAGATGACACGGCATGCGTCTCCAAGAAACCTCATTTTTAGAAGCCTGAGTCACAAGTGCATCCTCATAAACATTAGTAGAACATTGTCATTTAAAAATCAACCCAAACCACAGACTTGGAGTGGATCTTGTCCACTCAAAGCAGCTTAAATTAATACCATCTAGTAGCCCAGTTAAAGAAATGCCTTTAAAAGTCTAACTGCCTATTGAACCCGCAATAAACCCTCTCTGTGTTTTACAGATCAGCTGGCCCCTAACATGCTCAGCCTGCTCCGTAGCATCTCCAGCTTCTGTTTTGCACACAGTAAGACTGGTGCTCGCAATAGGACACATGCCTCCACTATAGAGAACATATGTTGAAGTAGGTTAAAGACATTCAACATGATCATACCAACAATTTTACCCTTTTGGTTTGGTTTGTTTTGGGGTTTGTTTTTTTTTAATCTAACCGCATTTGAAATGCAGGCGAGCCCCTCAGATAGCATTTAAATGACAATGTGTGTTTCATTTCCTTTAAGCCAAAGTTATTCAACACTGAGCATGAGCCTCGTGCACTTTGCTCCCCCTGAGTTTACCTTAATCATCCTGAATTCAGTAGCCTGCGGGGAATTAAGTCAGACACCTTCTCCTGCTTTATTTCCCAGCTCCCCGAACGTGCTTTGAGTTTGTTTAATCCTTGTGGTGCGTAATATCCAAATGCATAGTCTGAGGTATATAGAAGCTGCTATATAGAAGCTCTCTAAAAGCTGTTAAGAAAACAACCGCCCGTTTTTGGGCAGCTGTACGTGTGATGTGCATCTCAGTAACACACCACTGATGTTATTCAAGGTCCACCGGTGCAAGATTCAAAAAGGTTTTTGTCTCCATGGTCGAAATGGAGTGAGTGCTCAGCCAAGTGTGGCCAAACCGGTGTGCAGAAGCGTACCAGATCCTGCCTAGCTGAGCACCTCTGGGGCGTGCACTGTAATGAAGCAACTGAGGAAGGGCGGCTCTGCATTGGACATGTTTGCTCAGGTGCTCCTATAACCTCACTTACGGGCAGGGGATGATGTCCTGATCTCATCGCTGCACAGGCTTTGTCCTCCCTTCACGGTCATTTTACCATCTTTCTCTCCTTTGTCAGAATATCGTGATGCCGGTGCCTTCCCGAGCAGGGCTGTAGAGTACTAAGGGAGAAGAATATGGGGAATTTATAGTCAAATAGCAAGATAAGGGGGTGGATCTAGATATGGGGCATCATCAGGGACCCATAAAGATCCCGGGGATGAAGGAAATAAATCTCGTTGATCTTGTTATAACAGCAGCTCTGAAGGTGGAGTCAGCTATTGCAGGCAGCTGCCTCCGTGCCATCTCAAATATTGAAAACATGGGAATAGCAAATTGCTGCAGCCTCTGCTGAGGGGCCTTGTAATCAATTACTTTATTCTTATACTCCCCTTTTAAACAAATCATTTGGAAAAGAGTCTATGTTTTCTCCAGCAAAGTTGTTTCAGGTTTTTCCTGGTTTCTTCCATTTATTTCAAGCTATTAAAAAAATTGTCAGGTAGCTTCTGTACAGGGATGCTCTGCAACTGTAAAAGGAATGACCTGAGCCCTTGCCTTGGGAAGAGACAGATTATTATGTGGAATTAATCAGTACAGGTAATGAAAACGTTTCAGAATCACTGTCTGGGAGAATATTCATTAAACCCAGCAGGTAATGCTCATTTGGCAATTAACCTATGCCCTGCCCAAGCCAGGATGCCACTGAATAAGGGGAGACTCCATTTAAGATAGAGCAAAGCCATGACTTTTGGGCATGAGTTGGTGACAGAAACCTAAAAAGCTTAAGGTATTTGGACTTGTAATTTTGCCAGGGCTGAGCTAAGAGCTCACATGCTGATCCAGATTCAAATTTCCCTGAAATTCAGCCCTTTGGGGAAGGTAAATAACAGTTCCTTGCTGTAATTATATCCACGTGGCTGCTTTCTACTAATTGTCAAGTCCAAAATGACATCGTCCCTGCGTTTCTAATGCGCAGCTGGTGATAATCACTAAAAAATATGGTTTGGATACAATTTATTCCTTATGCAGTATCTGCTTTATTGCATCTAAATTAAAACCAGACGCGAGACCGTGCCGTGAGCGTTGCGGGGACTTAGGGCTGTTTTCTGACCTGCCTGCCTCTCCTCCAGCCTGCAACATCACCTGCCCCATGGGCCGCGTCAACGCCGACTGCGACGCCTGCATGTGCGAGGACGCGACCCTGCACGGGAAGGTCTCCCTCGAGGACGGGTCGCCCGCTGCCGATGCCCGGGTCTACCTGCAAGCCAAGAAACTCAAGCTGTTGACAATGGTTGATAACAGAGGCATGTTTATGATCCCGGGGGTTTGTCCTGATGGCAAAAACACCCTTAAAATAAAGAAAGCGAAATATGCAACGGCGACTGTCACCGTGCCCCAGAGCAACAGAAGAAACCTGGGGATTCAAGTGCAGCTGCAACGATCAGGTAGCCCCAGAGAGGTGGGGAATGCAGGAGGCTTTACACAGTAACCTGAAAGAAACCATGATTTTAGGAGGGGAAGAGTAATGAGGTGGCCTTCTCCTCCTCCTGCAGGCAAACCCTACGTTTTCAGGAGCCCCGAGGACAAAGCCAGGAGAGTGGGACAGAGCGTGTCGCTCTGCTGCGATGCCCTCGGGAGCCCGGCCCCTGACCGCTACCTCTGGTAAGGGACTCGAGTTTGATCAGACAGAAGTTTAATCAACAGGACAAGAGGAAACAGCCTCAAATTGTGTCAGGAGAGATTTAGGTTGGACATTAGGAAAAAATGTCTTCCCCACAAGGGTTGTCAAGGGCTGTCCCAGGTTGCCCAGGGCAGCGGGTGGAGTCCTCACGGTCCCTACAGGGGTTTCCAAGCCGTGGAGCTGTGGTGCTGAGGGACACGGGTCACTGGTGTCTTGGCAGTGCTGGGGGAATGGTTGGACTTGATGACCCTAAAGGTCTCTTCCAACCAAAGTGATTCTGTGATTCTAAGTCTTACCTATCCCCCAGATTCGTTCTCCATAAAGGTGAGGGTTTTTTAGTTACAAACCAGCCAAAGCTGCTAAGAACTGATTGCTGTTTCCCTGGAGACATGCAGTCCTGTCCTCTGCAGAAGGACTTGCTAGAAAAACATACAAATAAGAGTGACAAACCTCACCAGGTACAACCAGCAGCTCTGCTGGCCTGCCAGCCATCCAGCAGCCACATCTCACTACTACCAGGGGAAGGGGAATCATTTTTAGGTGATGCCGTCTAGCTAGCCTACAAATGGGGAAACTGAGGCAAGAGGTCTAGCAAAATCCACATGGCAGGATGCAGGATTAGGCCATTGCTCGGCTCTGGCCAGCCCATCAGCCTCTGTCCCCTGTTCCTGGCAGGTACCACAATGGCTCCCTGCTGGACCCCTCCTTATACAAATATAAAAACAACCTGATTCTGAAGAACTTGAACAGAGACCAGTCTGGTGAATATTTCTGCAAGGCCAGCAGCGCCGGGGGGTCAGCAAAGTCCCAACCTGCCAAGCTTGTCGTCATAGGTAAGAGAAAATGCGTATGATGTTCTCCAAGCAGCTGGAGGGGCGGCGACGTGCAGAAACCAGAAACTGTGATGTATGTGAGAAAGAAAAGTTGTAGGAAAAATATTTGGGCTTTATTTCCTGCGTCCGTTAGCAGATAAGCTTGCGTGAGCTGGTTATGAAACAGATGCTCTCCACAAACTGGAGCTATGGATTGCAGGTGATCTGCCAAGCTCACTCTGCTGGTTTCAGCAGATTTCTCACTGTACTTGCTGCCTGATGTGAATATTTGTTTAGGTTTGGTTTTTAAACCTTAGGACACAATTTATTCTATCCATAGCCATAAGCCAGGCAGCTGTGGAACATGGAGCTGTGAGAGGGTTGGATGGCAGGAGCTGGGATGTTCCTGCAAAGAGCACTGCTCTTCAGCAGGTACTCAAAAGCTAAACAGAGGCCAGATGAATTCAACTAACCAAAATCCAGTAAAACAGCTGGTTTATGGCTGCAAACCCCTCAGTGTTATTGGAAGCAACGCTTAGCTCTCAGGGTTTCAGACCACATAGCGATGACTGTACAATTATTTCATGCTGCTCATTAAGAAATCCTATTCAACAGGAAGACAAGAGGCAGCCTGCAACTCCCAACCCCAAAGCCACCTCATCCGACTTCCTCATGACTGCTTCCAAAAAGCAACCAACTCCTTCTACTACGATGTGGGCAAGTGCCCAGCAAAGACCTGTGCTGGGAAGCTGGATAAGGGACTCCGGTGTAAAGACAACGTCGCCTTCTGCTGTGGGGTGTCCAAGATGGAAACCAGAGACATCTCCTGTGATGGGTACACGCTCCCCACTAAAGTAGTTGTAGAATGTGGCTGCAAAAAATGCACCGAGACCAAAATAACAGTTCGAGGCAGAGCCACAGCAGCAGATAACGGTGAGCCACTGAGGTTTGGCCACATCTACATGGGAAACAAGAGAGTGAGTATGACCGGCTACAAGGGAACCTTCTCAGTCCACGTCCCAGCAGACACGGAGAGACTGGTTCTAACATTCGTCGATAGGCTGCAGAAGTTTGTGAACACCACAAAAGTTCTGCCCTTCAAGGAAAACGGAGGTGCCGTGTTTCATGAGATCAAGCTGCTAAGAAAGAAAGCTCCTGTTACGCTGGAATCCACCGAAACCAATGTGATTTCTTTGGGAGAAATGGAAGAAGATGATCCAATTGCTGAATTAGAAATTCCTCCCAATGCTTTTTATAAGAAAAACGGAGAAGCCTACAGAGGCAAAGTGAAAGCCAGCGTGACATTTCTGGACCCAAGAAACATCTCGACCGCTGCTGTGACGCAAAGCGACCTGAACTTTGTCGACGAGGAAGGAGACGTATTCCCGCTCCGCACGTATGGCATGTTTTCTGTGGACTTCACTGATGAACAGGGCACCGAGTCTCTTAATGCAGAAGAGGTGAAGGTTCATTTGGATGCTGCTCAGGTCAAGATGACAGAGCACCTGCAAGAGATGAAGCTTTGGTCCCTGAACCCAGAGACAGGGTTATGGGAGGAAGAAGGAGACTTCAACCTTGAGAAAAGCAGCCGGCACAAAAGGGAGGAGAGAACTTTTTTAGTTGGGAACATGGAGATCAAAGAAAGGCGGCTCTTTAACCTGGACGTCCCAGAGAACAGACGGTGCTATGTCAAAGTCCGAGCTTACAGAAGCGAGAGGTTTCTGCAAAGCGAGCAGATCCAAGGGGTTGTGATTTCTATTATAAACATGGAGCCAGAACCAGGGTTCTCCTCCAACCCCAGAGCATGGGGCCGTTTCGACAGCGTGGTCACCGGTCCCAACGGCGCCTGCGTGCCCGCCTTCTGCGACGAGCAAAACCCCAAGGCCTACGCAGCTTATATCTTGGCGAGCATGGGGGGCGAAGAGCTCGAAGCTGTCCCCTCTGCTCCCAAACTCAACCCCAACGCTGTCGGGGTCCCACAGCCTTATCTCAACAAGCTCAACTACAGGAGAACAGACCATGAGGACTCCAACACGAAGAAAACGGCATTCAGCATTAACATGGCCAAGCCAAGCCCCAATTCCCCAGAAGAGAACAACGGCCCTATTTATGCCTACGAAAACCTAAAAGACTGCGAGGAAGCTCCACACAGCGCTGCTCACTTCAGGTTTTACAGGATAGAGGGAGACCGGTACGACTACAACACCGTTCCTTTCAGCGAAGATGACCTCATGAGCTGGACCGATGACTACCTGGCGTGGTGGCCCAAGCCCATGGAATTTAGGGCCTGCTACATCAAAGTAAAAATAAACGGACGCCAAGAGGTGAACGTAAGATCTCGTAACATGGGTGGGACGCACCCACGTACCATCGGCAAGCTCTACGGCATCAGGGATGTCCGCAGCATTCGTGATCCAGAGCAGCCGGACGTGTCTGCAGCCTGCCTGGAGTTCAAGTGCAGCGGTATGCTCTTCGACCAAGACCGCGTGGACCGTACGCTTGTCAAAGTGGTCCCACAAGGCAGCTGCCGCCGAGAGAGCGTCAACAGCATGCTCCACGAGTACCTGGTCAACCACCTCCCCATGGCTACAAACAACGACTCCAGCGAGTACACGATGCTGGCTCCTCTCGACCCGCTGGGACACAACTACGGCATCTACACCGTCACCGACCAAGACCCGAGAATCGCCAAGGAAATCGCCCTGGGCAGGTGTTTCGATGGCACATCTGATGGCACCTCCAGAACCATGAAGAGCAACGTCGGCGTTGGGTTGACTTTCACCTGTTCGGAGAGGAGCGCAACAGAGCAAAGCATCTTCCAGTCTCAGAGGAACTCGGGCCAGCAATCCATAATGGTTATGCCAGGGCAGAGCCCCACGTACCGGCAGCCGACAAGCCGTCGAACCACCCAAGGCAGGATCCCGATGAGAGGTCAACGTCCAGCCACATACTAGAGCTGTAGAGAAGCCTTGGTAAAGTCGCTCATAATTGATTAAATACAGTTTGAAAGTAACATCTACCTGCTGATAACCTAATCAGAAGCTGGTAGATGTCATTACTTTTGAAACATAATTAAGGTGCA
>JAAGNO010006160.1:0-11233 GCA_033439905.1 Ceryle rudis | reverse complement strand
GAAAGTAACATCTACCTGCTGATAACCTAATCAGAAGCTGGTAGATGTCATTACTTTTGAAACATAATTAAGGTGCACTTTTTTTTTCCTTTTTTTTTTCCTTCTTTTTTTTCCCCCACCAGAAAGGAAAGACTTAAGGCAAAAATTGGGTGTCAGCAGCGACAGTGGAGTTTGTATCTTATTAAATGCATCCATAAAAATCCTCTCTCTGCCTGACATTAAACAGCTTCACCCGATAGCCTAAAGGGAAGACTAAAGATGTGATTCAGTGAAGTCATGTACCTAAAACACTCGCCTGTTCTGCATCTGCAGACTTTGCCAGCCCAAGTACCTGTACAGTAGTTGGTAACATGAAAAGGAATAAACCAATTTTCTCATACTGAATTCAACTGCAAGGTTTTTGTACTTGAAATGTAAGTATTTTATTTATTTCTAGCTTGGTTTAGAATGACTGTCTTAGAACGCTTGGTTTTGAATTCAAGCTAAACTACCGGCAGCTGCACTTCTAAGAACTCACATGCTTGATTAGAACGGAGAACGCATGTGGATTTGTAGGCTCCACATGGATAAAACTACAGTTTTCTCTTGCTTCTTGCATTATTTGACAAGAAAAATCCATGCTCTGTGATAGGGTAGGTTAATAAAGTAATTTTGTAACTTCGACAACGCTGTGTTGCTTTTGTGTTTGAAATGCCCAAGTAAATAAAGCACGTGTCGAGCTGACCAAAGAATAACTTGCAGATTTTCACCTTTCTGTTTACCAACAGGTCAGAGCTTTATCAATGTGAGACTGATCCTGGGGATGGGCGATGGGTTTAGTGGGTAGCTGGTGCTCCTCCAGGTCCAGGGCTTGGCCGTGGTGTGTCATGGTCAGGGAATCCATCCCCAGCCTGAGATGTGGAGCGTTAGCAACAGTGCTGGGAGAGGTGGAGCAGCAGGTGCTGGAAAAGGATGAGCTAAGGAGGCAGCAGCAGGGCTCCCAGAGTGGGACAAGGTGTGGGGAAAAAAGAGCAGGGAACCTGTGCTTTAAGGGTGATGGGAAAGCAAGCTGGGCTGGGAGGTGCAGAGACAGGGAGAAGACAGAGTCCCTCCGCACTCAGCAGCAGCAGCGAGCAGGACACTGCTAGGCAAGAAGCTGCTCTCAGCTGAAGGTACAGATGGCCACAGAAGGTGATCACAGACAGTGATCTGAGTGACTGATTAAGTTGTCCTATCAAACCCCCCCGCTACTTCTACAGCGGAATCAAGGACCTCACCAGCACAGAAGACATCTCCTGTTTACACTCAAACACTGGCAATGAATTTTTGGGGTGCAGGCAAACCAGCCATCTTCCAACAACAAAATTTCCCCCAAGAGAGATCACAGAAAGGTGGGCAGTGCTACCAGATGAAAACTGGAATTCAAACACACTCTCAAGAGTGGATTTCCCTTTCCTATCTGATCCCCTCCTATGGTTATGAAAGCAGTTCTAGGTTTTAAACTGAAAGAGGGTAGATTTACATCGCATATTAGGAATAAATTCTCTATTGTGAGGGTGGTGAAACGAGTTGTGGATGCCCCATCCCTGGAAGTGTTTGAGGCCAAGGTGGATGGAACTTTGAACACCCTGCTCTAGTGAGAGGTGTTGGAAATAGATGATCTTTAAGGTCCTTTCCAACCCAAACCATTCTGTGATTTACACTGTCTTACCTACAGCTCATCAAGGGCATGGGGAATATTTCAATAGTGCTTAGCATGCTTCACAACAGGTTCTCAGGTCTGACATGGGACATCCCAACAGCAGTAAGCACAGAGCTGTGCAGGACTGAGTGCCCATACAGCCTCAATTATGATGAAAAAGGTAAAAAAAAAACCCCAACCCCCTTAATAATCCATTGGTTTATGCAAATGACAGTTACCAAAGCGAAGCAGAAAAGGAAGAGCTGTGGAATACTCTGGCACATCCTCTTCATACCAATGAATTTAGACTCTGCGTGTTTTCTTTTGTGTTTAGTCTGCTGAAAGGGCTTGGCACGAGCTGGGGCCAAGGCAGTCAGTGGGGAGCATTAGTTAGGACCTTCCCACAGATCTCTTGGCTTGAGCTACAGACTCGCAGAGAAATGTCTCTTCCCTCTGCTCCCCTCCTCCCCTGCAGCCAGCCAGCCAGCTTAGTTTCATCACTTTGAGGGTGAAGCAGCACAAATGACTTCTACAGACCAACCCAGGAGGTACAAGGATGAAAAAATGCTCGGGATCTGGTACCTGTGCTGCTTGTGGGCTCGCCAGAGCCAAGCACAGCAGAGCACAGGGGAGAAATGTCTCTTCTTTTTGGGGAGAAACATCTGTTTAACAGGAATGAAATGGTCACAGCCCTACAGCCTGAAATTCTGCCTATCCCTGAAAAAGCAAGTAGCTCTCCAAGTTTCCCCTATCTGTCCCCCACTGAGGCTTAAATCCGACTTGGAGGAACAAACTAATCTCTGCACTCACTGAGTCCCTGAGCTCTCGGAGGCGGCTGCTGGCAGAGTCCATTAGACACGGAGCAAGACAGAGCTTTCGGACACGGATGCTTAAGCACTATCACCAGAAAACAACCTTGGCCCAACGACCACCACTCAGTGCTAAATGCTTCATCATTACCGAGGAGCCACCATACCACATACCTTAAGAAAGCTGATATAGGAGAAAAGCTACAGTGGGTCCTGGCATCCACCACTCACACAAGTTTTCTGCTATAGTTCAATGTCAGTTGTGACTTCTCCAGCTTCTGTTTATGGTCGTCAGTGTCCTTTCTGCAACCTGAAATTTAACCCACGCCCCCACGTATCAAAGGAGAGCATCAGCTGGAGGAATGTAGGAAGGTTTTGACACGGCTCCTCCCTCAGCCTTAGCCTGTGGACCACCAACCTTGAGAAACAGGCTGAAGTGGGAGACCTGGCTCCTAAACATCACCAGGTTTGGGGCTAATGGCAAAAGCATCTTCCATTAAGGTTACGTAGCTTCCAACCCTTGGATAAATCCGGTGACCTATCGCTCCTCCTGTTTTTAAGAAAGGGAAAATATTGCTTCCCAGAAGCTATTAGGCTGTCAGCAATTAGGATAAACAAAAGGAGAGGCCTTGTCTAGTCTCAACCTTCAAGTTATTCAGGCATTTTGCAATCAACTTTTTAAAAAGCCTCAAGTATTCCCGTGATTTGTCACTTAACACTTTTTGTTTATTTGCCATTTATTCACCAGAAAACGGGAATAAAGAGGTTTCCTAGGAAGCAGGGGGAGTAGTAAAAGGTTTCAGATCATGAAACACATGCAGCAAACTGCAAGTCACCAGCAGCCGAGGAAATATCACTCCCTCTAACATTTATTTGAAATCCAAGATGAAATCATCCCGATCCAACACCAGAGCCCTTCTGGTGTCCAAACGTTTTCCAGTTCTACCAGTAATTTGGCTTCAGCAATCTAAACTGAGCCATAGCAGATGCTGGGTCTATGACAACCAGTGCTACCCTCCCGCACTCGCGCAAGAGCAGCCCAGCTGTTTTATTTTGCTAAGTATCACTTACCAATTGTTAGGGCAGCTGTACTTGACCTCAGCAGTGGTACCGGGGATTGAATCACCATGTCTACGTTCCAGAGTCAACCCTGACATGCTATTCCACACCTCATCAGTGAATGCCCCATTTTTTGTTTTGTCTGTTCTGCAAAAATAATCAGATTTTCATTACCTACCGAGTTAAATCCCTACAGAGCTAGGTGAAAGCAGAGTTTCCAAAGAGACATTTTGGCTAACAGCTGCCTGGGGAACACCAATTCCCTTTAAAGCTTCTCTACTCTGCCAAAAATAGCACACCATAGATTTCCTCTATAAAAAAAATAAATTAACCTTACCCTCATTTGCTCCATAAACCAACTGGGGTAAAGCTGCGTGTATTCAGAGCTAGGACATTAACTGCTAAGCAGCAAAGAACTGTCTAATAATACTTCTTGCATAGAAAGCAATTCTGGGAAGCCTTAAAGCAAACTCTGCATAGATTAAGTTACCAGTATAGGTATCCAGGTTGCAATACAGTTTAGATGTTATTTGGTCATTAAACAACTAACTGAAGACTTTCTGTACTAGATTTTCACCATCTTCTGTCCGGCTGACCTTGGTTCTCCTTTAAAAGAGATGCAACCAGCACCATCTGCAGGGTTTCTGAGAACACACCACCTCAAACTCCCCCAGAGACGCAGGGAAACTCTTTGCTGTTCCTTTTGCTCAGGTCATGAGCCACATTTCACTTTCCAGTGCCAGGGGACCTGGAAGTAAAGTTGGGTCCACCCATGCTGAGAACTAAAAATCTCACTTCTTGTAAATTCAAAACTGTTTATTATTTGTGTTTAAAATTATCTATAAATTTGGGATGGTGGGGTTTTTTTGTATACTCATTTCCCTGCTAATTCAACACTTATACAATCCATGCCTGAGGCCAGACCCCTACCATGCAGCTGATCAGTGCTAAAAACTTCACTGTCTCTGGGGAAGGGGCTTTAGAGAAAATGTTTTATCTTTAGCAAACACTGAATATTTGAATTCCTGTGATACCTACAAGTGTTCCTGAAAAATAACTGATGAAAAATTCCCAGAAGCTCCAGCAGGGAAAACACAAGGCAAGCAGCCATACAGCTGAGACCATTGATGTAACAAAACCCAGAAAACCCCCAAACCCACACCCCAGCCCCACAAAAACACAAAATAACCCCAACCCACTATTCCTTCTACTGGCAGAAGGTGGTAACTAACCTTTCATAGACTGAACAGAGTAAAAGCAAAATGACTTCACAACCTTTACGTGCAAGTAGTAGGTGGTAGCAAAACACAAAAATACATCATTTGCTCAGAAACAAACTTGCCGGTTTTATAATTTCTGTAGCACAAATTGCACCCTTGCGTCTGTGGTCAGAGATAAAAGGATTTCTCCACAGGAGCCCGATTTCCACCTTGCTGTTGTTTCCACTTTTTGACTCTGATTCATAGGCTTGGATTTCTTGGAGCATCATGTGTTCTGGAAAACCTGTCAGAGGCAGATTAATTGTTGGACCAATGGCAATTAAATGCTGAAGCATCTGCTTTAACAGATGCTTCTTCAGAAACATTTTAATCCATGTGATGTAACACATTTTTCTAGATCTTTTGCCTGCTTTCATTCAGCGACTCACACTCAAGCACATCAAGTTCCTATCACCTCAATGTATGTCCCGTGAATTCTCACCTGACTTGAGCTCTGAGTTTCAGACATGACTGCTTGGAAAAGACATGAACGTGTTGAAAAGCCTGAAGAACCAGAAGAACACATGGAAGGGGATGCGGTGGAATTGTTATGAGTGTGAGGAAAACAGAACCGTTGTAACATCAAGCCTACAGAACTCCCGCCTTTTATTTTTTCCTCCTGGGGCTTCCAAAATTTCAGGGATAATGCTGTAAATACGAAGCTAAGAAGCCTGAATAGCTCCAGCAGCTCTGCTTTTACTTCAGCAGCATTCAGAAAAAGCAGGAGTAAGTCGAGTAAATAATACCAGAGCAGCTTCTAAGATGTGGCCAGTCTGTTTTGCTCTTATCCTCACAGTACCTAAGACAAGAAAGAGAGTCATCACTTTTGGAGTTACTCACACGAAATGCTCCTTCTTGGACATTGCACTAAAGGAAGGTTGAGGAAAAACTTGGATTAGATTAACTCTTCATCAGGTGAAAACCTCTTCCGTCAGAGGAAGAATGACAGTACAACACAAACCTCCTAGATGGATGGCACACAGATATTAACTGGGATATATTCCAAGATATGAAAACAAAAAGGAGAAGGACAAGATGGCAATCCATATGATTAAATAGAAAAGGTAAGAAACTGATCAGAAAAGCTGAAAATGTCAAATATCTACAGGACAAGATGAATGACGAGTTTCTAGATTAGAAAGTTTACAGATTAGTAACAGAAACAATGAGATTAAAACAAATCCCTTGCACCGAAAAGCAAATATACACAGAAAACTACTCTCTTCTAAAGCTGAAGTTATTCATCTCAGTGTGGGGATACAAAGGTAGTTCAAGTGTCCACAAGAAAAATCAAACCAGACAATCTAAGAGTCTCTCAGTGAGCATTAAACTCTGATTACAGAGAAGCAGGAGCTTTTAGTATTCCCAGATTAAAAGCGCACAACTTACGCTTGAAAAAGATTATCCTGAAAGTTCTCAAAACCAAACTGAAAACATTGTATAAAAATAAATTTATTACTCAACAGTTGAAACAAGGATTTATTTGCTATCTTCAGCATTCACAGAGATTCTCTTCCTTGATGTGGAAAGAGAAATGAGTATCTTCAGGAACCCACGATGAAAACATGCAGACAACAGTAGATCAAGCACTGTGAGAGGAAACCCCTTAACTAAGTTGAAGATTATCACTGGGCATTCAAATATTTTGTATTACTATTAACTTACAGACATCTTCTTCCACATTTTAAATTACACCTATTGTTTTATATCCAGTGCTGGTATTTCCCTGTCTTTCAGAGTCTTTTTTGCTGTGCTAAGTTTGAGTGTTTGAAATCTGCATTCGTGATGAACTGTTCTTGAGTTCTGCTGGAACCAAGAGTGCATATATCCATTGTAGAAGTCGACTGCTGTAAGCTGCTTCTTTAATATGACTGTTTTGATTCCAACCCAGCCTTCCTAGAAATAAAAATAAACCAAAAAATGGCAGTGAGCTTCTTCCACGTTTTAAGATTATCTTTAGCTTTCAGTAGGCTGGCTCACAGAACACATTTTGTTTCATGTCATCAAGTTTACATCGCAAATCAAATTCTCTCTTGCATGTGAAAAACCTGTTAGAGGAAATTAAGATTTTTTCAAGGTATCAAATAGAAAGACTGATGCTAATTCTGAAATAGTTCACTGAATAACGATGAACAATTAAGACAAAAAAGTTAAGTAACACATAAATACTAAAGACATCATCTTTAGAGCAGCAAATAGAAAACAAATGGAAAAAACTCACCTTGCAACGAACTATCAGAGTTTTGGACGCCTTATGGTATAGCAGCGAACCAGGAACAGCTCTGGGGTCATTTAATATTTGATCTAAAAGCAAAGCAAGATCATCTTGTATTTTTATGCCAACAAATAAAGTTGAAAACACTTTTGTCTAAGTGATTGTACACAAAGCTATTGGTAGTACAATTGTATACCATCTCTAAGTCAGGGTTTCAAAAGGAAGGAAAATTTAACTTAAAAAATTAATTTCAAAATAAATACCAGCAAAACCAGAGATATTATCCACTTCCACAACATCCAGAAGTTTAACAGTAGTATCTTTCCACAGCGTCTGCAAAGGAAACTGGAAACAGAAGCAGATGACACAATGAGAATAGTTTCATGATTTCCAGGCAACTGTCTGGTTTTTTTCTTATGCAAGATACCCACGATAACAACATTAGGGGGAAAATGTAGGTGCATGTCCAGATAAGATATCTCCCTTATCACATCAAGTTTTCCTTGTTCCTCATCTCACTGACATGCCATAAGGAGTTAAGCAACGAGCTACAGGAGTTGTTTGCTGTCACTGTTTGCACTGTTCACTGTCACCCGAAGATGTGTCATTACAGCGCTTGGAAACCCTCTCAGATGTATCAGTGGAAGTCTGCGAGCTAAGGTAATGACACAAAACTACCAAGCTGATTTCACACTTGGGATCAAGGTCATGAAAATTCTCCTCCACACTAATTCCATCTCTAATGCTGCATGCAGCATGCGTTTTAAAATTCCCAGCAAAGTTTTAGAAGCTAAACTAACTAAACTCGAGTATTCGGTTATTAGTTAAAATATCTACAGCAAACTCAGAACAGAAAAGGATTAAAAATAAATCCACCCTCTTACCATACTTCCTATTGCACGATGCAGCTGAATTATTTGTGCAGCCGTTTGCTCTTCCCATTTTACACAACTCTTAGCTATAGATATTTTAGGAGCTAGGGGAGAGGGGAAAGAAATGAGAAGACTTCATTGTTTTGGTTTGCATCTTCTTGCAAACAAAGAGCTGTACCATTTTATCTTATTTGAGATTTTTATCCTGACCAATGGCAGGTTTACCATCCAGCCTTAGGTACCTTATCAACAACTGGAGAAAAGATTTTTGCAGAAATCTCAATTGGGATAATTTATACTTTATTCTCAGTTGTCCTCTTATTTACCCACTGCGCTGGAAACTGAGAAGATATATTTACAAGCACCTCTGCAACACTTTTGCCCGTGTAACAACCATGAAGAATTAACAACCTTTTGTGAGATCACTAGTGATTTTGGTATTCCACAGGCAACTGGAAAGAAAACATTAACGTATTAAAGTCTGAAGAATAATTCAGAAGCACTGTTCCCTCTCTATGACGTTTTTTTAAGCCAGAGAAGGCTGCAGAGACCATACTGAGAAAGGTATGTTAAAAAAACCCCACCTAGCATAGTAGGATTAAACTTAAGTTTTCCAGCTAATAAAAGAAAAACTGATCAAGCTGCATTAAATGTGATGTGTACCTACCAAATGTTATTCCTTCTTTTGGTTGCTCTTTCTTATTTTTTAAGCTTTCAGGCAAGTTTTTCAAAACGGAGAGCAGCTGCAAGATGAAATTTTGTAGAGTATTAGCAAAGCTAAGTAGAGTTTATTTATCAACAGAAAATCTGAGTACTTAATTTTTCATCAGTGACACTTTCTTGTGAGCTTTTAGAAAATCGGGTCAGTATATTCCAAAGAGTTGTATCATACCCACAAATACACTAAAGGCATCCTTCCCATTGAATCACAATTAAAAGACCCCAAAGTATTCTTTTACGGATGATCTCCTCTCTGATATTAACCCTACAACAGGATGAAAGCTGATTATTAAGATTAAAAAAAAAAAGGTATTTGCTTCAGTGCAAGAAAAACTGCACCGTTTCCGTGCAAAGCACTTGAGTTCTTCACTGAATCGAAGCAGAACAGCAACACACAGGACCAGGGCTGACAGCTTATCACACAGACACCGAGTTCAGATCGCTCTCAAGTCGCAGCCAACTCGAAACAAGATTACAATGAGTTCTATTCACGCACGTTAAAAGCAAGGCGTTAATCAGAACCAACTTGAATGACTTTACCATGTCTGCCCCCAGCTTTGCTAACATCACTTCCAGCTCCTTTGCAGTGCAAGAGGGAGGAACAGCAAACTCTGCTTGCTTAATAATTGGACCTACATCAAATCTGCATGGGAGAAAACACAGAGGGTGACTGGAGGAGAAGCTAGAACTCAATTAGCCATTCAGAAGTCTACATTCAATATATTAACTCAGTCACTAATTACCCTTTTTTGCCTCTGAAACTTTATTTTTCACACACAATCAAATAACGTGGCTCACAAGGCAACAGAGGGGAAAGAGAATCAGATGTAGCGTGGTCTTGGCAAGTAAGACTAGCCTCGGCAAGCTGAGATTGGTATGAATGCACAATTTACAGTTCAGAACTGTAACATCTCAAAAGAAGCAACCTGAAGTATTCAGAAGAAATCTGCTTTGCACTTTCCCGAGTTCTATTATCAGATGAGAATCTAAGAAAGAAAACTATGATAAGGTGTTTCCACAAGGCTTTTAAAGCCAGAGTTTGTGCTGAAACTAAAACATATCATCTCTCTCTCATCCCTAGATAGGCAATTGCTCGTCTCCGTTTCACTTACAGGAGGTTACAGGCGACTCTGAAGTCTGAAAAACCACATCTAGTCGCACATCTAGATGTGTGACTGTTCTGTCAGCTCCCTGTAACAAGGCTAAGAATTACAGAACAGACCTAGGCTGCAAATTAGGCACTCACTGCAATACTGTATTTGTCTCCTATGGTCAGATCAAAGTTTCCAAGTGCTTTAAATTTTAATATTACACACACATACTTAAAAAAAAAATACTGATTACATCGAATTATTTAAACAACGACTTAAGTGGTGAGGATTTCAAGTCAACAGAAGCAGTAAGTTGTTTAGGGAAGCATGTCTAACCTACCTTTTTGGTCTTATTTCCATAATTGTCACCCCGGTCACTTTGTCACCGTGAAGCACGGTGTGGATTATCGGTGCAGGACCACGCCATCGTGGGAGGCAGCTGGGATGGACATTCAGCACACCACTGAGTTGGAATAGTTTAAAGTTAGAATAGGAACAGTACCTGAACCTACATAAATGGGTGTGCAATGTTTATTACACTGAAACTACTTCAGGAATTAATACCTCAGACTCCCTGAAGCGTTACTGGTTTAAATATACATTTAAAGGACAATTCACACCATGTAACCTTCAGTTTCTCAGTGAACACAGAAAGATAAAAGGTATATTTGCATAGATCTACATCAATGTTTTAAAGAGAACAGAAACCTCCCAACAACAGAAGCAAGGCTCAGGCTAAGCAGATGAACCCAGGGAAGAAGTTGACCTCACCTGCTACAAGTCACAAGTGATGACTCAAAAAACAGTTTAGCTTTGCTAACGAAGCTGCAAGAGATGTCCTGTCAACTCACTATGGGAACTGCAGAATAAGCTCCTCACTTAGGAGACGTCCAAACGATGCCACCACACCCACATCAAACTGCCCCACAGGTCCCGTGTGTGGCCACTCATGAACAGGCAGCTGGAGCTCTCGGGCACAGCTCCTCACAGGCAGGTCCCCAGGCAGGCGGGAGGGCAGGGTCACCACCTCCAGCCTGGACACGAGCAGGTCCTCACTAGGCTCCCTGGAGTGGGCAAAGCACTGAAAGTTTCACACTGGCAGAGCAAGGGAGAGGTGAATGCCGAGTCATGTCCACCCCTCGCTGTGCCTCTGTCCCCATCCACATCTCCTGCTCCCCAGGCTCTCATCACATACTTGGTCCTGAGTCTCCCTTCACTGACCGCACCCTGCCACCCCCAAACCCATTCACTCCCCCGGCTTCCCCCTTCATTTGCAGACCCCTCCTCACGCAGTCCTACACTCCCTGCCCCCCCTCCAAGTCCTCACCCCGTTGTGATCCCTCTCCACTGAGCCACTCGTGACACCACGGTCCCTCTCCCACCCTCAGGTCCCTTTCCCTCTCCCCTACATCTCCACCAACCTCTGCCCAACCCCCAGCTCCTGCCCCGCCGACCCCAACTCCCCCCCCAATAACCCCTGAACCCCCCCCCCCCCTGACCGCCCCCCCCCCACCCCCACAGCCTCACCACTACTGTCAGCGTGTGCTG
>JAAGNO010006158.1:44322-66575 GCA_033439905.1 Ceryle rudis | reverse complement strand
TAACTCCAGATGCAATAACACTGTTACTAGTCATGTTGATTAAAGCCTCTATCAAACTTGTCCCAAAATATTCTTCCCGCAAGTGTACCAGTTTATAATTCCTACCTTGCCTCACATACCTTCTTATACATGTTGCAGTTCATGCTGCACATTAGATAGTCAAAATACCAGAGTGGTCATTTAATTCTGTGGCAGATGCTCTGCCCTCAACCCCTTAACGTTTTAGTTGTTTGGTTTGGGTTTTTTTTTTTTGTTTCACTACTGTTACACATCATCAGCTTGCTTTCTTTTAATACCCAGTCAAAAGGTTCAGGAACATCTCCATCCCCACTTGCACTGATGTGATACATGGATCAATGAGGATGGGAACCACCCTCTGCAGTGGCAGCTGAGACCGCTTTCTCCTGCGCTGCACAATCTTGCTATAAAACTCCACAGTAGTATATGCTTTGGATTTTCAAGTATATATTTCACATGCAATTGAAATCTATGATGAATGTATCAATCAGCAGCCCCTGGTATCGCAGAGCCTCTATCAGTTCCTGTGGAAGGAATTCTTTTATCCTTGTCTCCAGATGAACACTAATCAGCCCCTACTGATAGTCATCCTTTGGATGTTGAATCTATTCCATGTTGAATCCATTGCATATCCTTTATGGAACAACACAAATCTTTTTCTCTGAACTTGTTCAGTAGTATTGACTCACGCAGGTGAGTTGTTGGAGCTTCCTTTTTAAATGGCAACCATGCACTTCGGAAAAGCTGTTAAACCATCACGTGCATTTCCCAGCAAACTGGTTTAAGTTTCTTTCCTTTGAGATCTTGATGGAAGCCAGTGCAGAGAAACACTTCGAAAGTGAGCTGCCCTGTCAGTTCCTCATCCAAGCAGGTAAGTCCCAAGAGGCTGGCAGGTCATGCATTTCCTCCTTTACACAATCTCCCTGTTTTAACGCTCTGCTGCAGGTCATCTCTCCTCCACAAATTCTAATTTAATCAAAATTTCCAAACTTTTTCCTTTCTTTCAAGTTTAGGATATCCATAAAATCAAGACATTAATTGCTTTTGCAGGATGGAGCCTGTAAATGTTTTGTACAACAGCTTTCAGAATCTACTCAGGCACTTTGTTTCTTCTGAGCTGAAAGTTTTATTTCCACCTGGATTTCATGACTGCTCGGGCTCATTTCCAGGTTCTTTCAAACCAGCCATTACACATTGGTTTAGATTCCTCCTGGCTTGTCTTTAGAGCATTGTGGTAGCTCTGGTTTCTGTAATGACTTAACCAACAGAGATGACCAATTCACAAAACTAAAGATCACACAATTGTGAATCACACCCCCACATGGATCACCTCCAACACCAGCACTGCTGAGGGGCACCTGCTTTGATGGTCTTCAAGCACTTCCCCCTGAGAAACATTTCTCAGTGCGATACGATTTATTTATTTGCTTTGCGTAACTCCTGCTACTTTCCAACCACAATGCATGAGAAGCACCCACAAGAAAAGCCTGAGCCTCCCTCCCAGCTACCCAAAAACTTTCTCCCTCTGCTGTGACACCACCCTGAAAAGCCAAAGGTATCAAATTCAGCAGCTTCAACACATGGTCCTCTGCTGTTGAAGTACTACAAAGTTGATTCTTCACCCCTGTAGATCAATGCAATAACAGTAATTCCTCTTTTTTTTTTTTTTTTAGAACCAGTAGAATAGAACAGACACTAGGAAAAAAAAAAACCAATTTTTATTCAGTTGAAAAGAAGTCATTTACTCAATCACATGAACTATGCTAAAAATTATTTTTTTTCTGACTACACCAGCAGTTAAATATTTCAGCACCAATTCAGGACACATTAGTGACATTTATCACAACAGGTCTATTTCTTAATGTAGAAGGACATACTAACTTCAGTAGCTGCTACTGGGAAAGGAGTCAGCAGAAGACTGCCCTTTTCTTTCCAAATACTTAGGAGTGAGAGTAGCAACCTCTAGAAATAAATAACTGCCAAATTATCTCCCAAATCTTTAAATTGATCTTTTAAAAATAGAGTTAAAATAGATATCTTAATATGAGCTATCCATAGATTTTATTTTTATGTGCTGAATACTCAACAATGCGATTAGTTGAGCAAGCATCCAGTACGTATCTTTTTAAAATAGTTCTTCCCTCCCCACAATAGCAACCCCATTTTTTTTATCCAAGTCATGCTGGTTAGATCTCTATCGACTTCCCAGTAAACACCACGCTGTTTGATATCACTAGGATATGCTACCATCCTGGGAGTGAAAGAAGTCAGTGACCTGGTGAAATACCAACTCACACAAACAGAAAATTCATCCAGTCATTGGCTCATTATCTCTGAACATCAAAACAAATCCTGAACTTTAGTTTTAAAAAAAAAAAAAGCTTTTGTGGTCTTCCTCTTGCTGGGCCAGTTCAGAAGGTCATCACCGAAGGCAGAACTGATGAAGGCAAAGAAATGAAAAAGCAGCAGATAGTACTGTGACTCTGTCCTTTTAAACAAATCGAGTTTGCACAAAACAAAAGGAGACAAGGTTAAAATGAAGTTTATTAGTTTTTTTGGTTTTTTTAAGCTTTTTTTTATATAAAACTGTTTGTGAAACAGCTATTTTATTCCCATGGCAGAGTGACCCCTGAAAGATGCACTAACCCCTTTCTTAAGGCCTTAACAAGAAAAAAAAATTTTTTGTTGTTGTTCCTTAAACCCAAATGTTTTAAAATTACATAATTTACACACACACAAAAAAAAAAAACAACCAAAAACAAGAAAACCCAGAAAAAAAAAACCAAAAAACCAAAAACCCAACCCCACCCCAAATAACCATATAGTGTAGGCTGTTACACTGACATTCCCTCTTCCTTCCTTAGGAAAAGCAAAATGTAAAATAAAAAGAGGGCCAAGTGGAATTTCCTGATCAGTTTGAAGATACATTGACTCCACCAACATTCAGACTTCCTTTTCAGTTCCTCCACCTGACAGGTGAACCGTATCTTCCTCTCACCTGCCTTCAAAACTGAAGGCAACTTCCTGGAATGATCTGGGGGTGCGTGGCATTGCCACAAAGGGCAGACATTCCTTTCCCCCGTGTGGTACGGATGTTCCCACACAAACAAGGTGTACAGGATGTAGCAAGCAGCAGCTACCTCTTACTTCGTAAGTCTCATGACCTAAGAGTCTTCAGATGTTTCCACAAGCTTCCACTGTTAATGAGTGTTTCTCAGAAACAGCAACCTCCCTACCCTGCTCATACAAGTACTGACACCCCACCACCTGCGACCGTCCGAGCCTTCCTCCAACACCCTACAAACAATTTATGATTTTATTTGCCTTTTAAAAATTGAACTTTCCTGGATATTGTGAGAAAGAAAACGAGAGGAAGGGAGAGGAGTCCTGTTTGGGGTACTCCCAGTTCTGCTATTCTTTCCCACAAAAAGTTAGGCTCCACGAGCCTTGCTTTGATTTTGGATTTAATATTTACTTCAGCTACAGTTTTATCTTTTTAATTTATATGGGGTTTTGTTAATTTTAATCAAAAGCATCAAAAGGGATATAGCGCACCTTTCATTTAAAACAAAGTCTTTCAAGACTAAAAAATAGATCTTTATATATATATATATTTATCCCTCCCTCTTTAATTCCCCCCACCTGTTTCCTTTTTCCCCCTCCCCTTCCCACTGTCACTATGGAGATTGTGTCCATGGAAACAGCTGGTTCAGACTCCTTGGTCAGATTCTGTGATGTCATCAGTCTTGAGTGTGATGTAAGAATTTATGAAGGAAGTGCTGGCATTGGCAGGCACGTCGAGAGGGGGCATGGCTGCACAGTGGGAGAGATTCCATTCAGTCACGAATGTCCACCACTTTTTATCTCAACAGCCTAACCTGAAAAACAAAGCAGAACAGTCATACTGGAACGGTTCCTTCTCTGTCTGCCAACATGCCCCCTGGGCTTCGGAAAAACCCACTCAGCAGCCTACCAGAGCAGTAACACCAAGAGCAATTTAGTTTTGGGAATTGAAAATGGATGGAAGCACAACGACAAGTAGTTCATAAAAGCAAACCCATGTGATAAGAAATATTAGTTTAACAACAAGCAGAAAATTAAATAAGCCCAGTTACAGAGGAGGTCCAGGATGACCGGACAATCTGTGCCATGACAATGGCATGGCACTCTTACGGAAGAGACACCTTCAGCAGCCAGAAAGGAGCTCATTCACCTCACGTTCACTCCGCATCCTGACTGAAAACTGCAAACAGAGGGGCCAAGCACATTCAAATCCGATGACAGCTTCTGGGACACCACATTGTCCCTCATGGGCTAGAACCAAGCATTTTCATACAGGCCACCAAGCTACCATCCTACAGTAGTTTTCAGTGAAAATGGAGCAGATCGTGAAGCCAGTATCAAAATTACAGGAGTCTGGCCACAGGAAGCAAGTCTGGGAAGTGGAAAGAGTTCACAGGCTAAAGGCAAATCTGCAGGTAAACTAACTGGATGGTGGGTCCCTGTTGCTTTTTTTGTTGTTCTAATTGCCAGATTATGGTAGTGTCAACACTTCACGGAAGGACTAAGCTTATGATGTCTTTCAAGACAAATGTGGAAATGTCCAAGTGCTTGGCATGCTCGTTCTACCTGTCCAGAAATTATCCAAGGTTAAAAAGTGAACTTCAGGAGTTTGCTAAGCTGGTGGAAGCTCAATTCAAAAGAGGAGCTGCAGACAAAAGTTAAAATTTCATTACGCTATGGTTCTTGTCCTTCATCTGCACAGCCAAAACAAACTTTCAAATAATATATTCCTTTCTTCTGTAACACAAGTGAGCCCAGAAGCAACTTGTTTGTTTAGTAAGGTTGGTTACTTTGCTGTAACTTGGATAAATCCCTCCCCACCAGCTAGTGAGCTTGGGAAAAGGAAGAAAAACCTTGCAACATAAGCGACGCGTATGGGAAGCGATTAACAGCATTAGAGGTGTGCCTGGGAATGAAGTAACACCCATGTTCATTCATAGCTGGCAATTAAACTCCAGGAACACTAACTAAGTGTGATAGAGAAGTCAATGCTGTTCTGATTATCAGCACACCAATTAAATTACATCCCAGCAAGCCCACCTCTTGGCTGCAAATATCCCCTTGTGCAGGGGTGCCAGGCTGACAGCAAAGAAAGAGTCAGGCAAGTACATATGAAAACCAGACAGGTAAGCCGTGGAGCTACAGCTTAAGAGGAAAGGAGGGATGTTCCTCGAGAGTTCAGGCAGCTGACCTTTCAGTGGTATTCGTTACTGTGCAACTGTGAGCCCTCGCTGAAGGAGTGTCAAGGCCATGTTGCTGTCTCTGGCTCCTGTACAACTGCAGCTTGCCTATGCCTGGAATCAGTCCAGAGCATTAGGCACTGGCTCAGAGAGGAAACAGGCTCAACACAGAGAGAGAGTCCTTCCCCGTTCCTGGACAAGATCCAGAGCACCAGACTCACTCTCACAGTCACTCTCCAGATCTGGAGTTGATCCAAATGTTCTAGAGGCAACTGGCTCAGGGAGAGAGAAACAGAGAGACAGAATACACTGACTTGCCTGGATGTTATCCAGCATAGAGGATTTTTCTTAACTTGCTGAGCCTAGGAGTGAACCAGGTCTAAGACAGCCCAATCATCTAACAGCCAAGTGCCCATTCTACCTGACACTAGGGTCAGCAGAAGGGCAGCTCCTGTATTACCAGGACTGCTGCAGAACTCCTCTACATTTCTTTAATTACCACAGTAATGGGGCAATTTTATTTTTTTAGTTTAAATAATTGGATCTTTTAGATTTGCGTGTTTGTGTTTTGTTTGGGATTTTTTTGAGGGATGGAGGTCAGGTTGGAGAACTTAAATTTTAAGACACATTCTCAGCTTCAAAAATAGGATCTTCAGATAAGAACTACTTGAGGCAAAAGTAGATTTGGAAAGACATGATGCCTTAGAGATGTTTAGAGCACACAGTGAACACGGTGCAGAGATTCCACAGTCTGTGAGGCCTGAAGCCAATTCATTACTGTGATATATAAAAAGAGTTATCACTGGAAAATAATGCAGGAAACAAAGTTGTGTAAAGGTCTCTGGGACATGTTAAAAGCTCACCAGCACCTTAAAAAAATGTCCCAAAAAACCACCAGTGAGAAATCTTATCTAGTGTTAAATAACTGTAACAGACACCTTGTCTGCATGATTATCATCCTGGTTTAACACATTATATTGCCTTTTACATTTTAAGGGAAAGATAAAAGCTTCAAAGAATCCCAATGACCTCTACCATGTAAGCAGAAAGTTACTCAAAAATTAAATCATTTGCATGGTAACTGTTTTAACACCACTCCAAAGCCAAGAAAGAATGCTGTTAAAAATGGAGGGGTGGGGAACACAGCAGAGCTAAACCAAGTCAGCAGCCAGTCTACAAAGTGTTTATATTAAACAATACCTGTCTTCTGCTACTGCACTAAGCCCCAGAATTCTCTGATCAATCTCTCATCCTTCACAGAAAACACCATGAAATTACTTCACAATTACTTAAATCACCTTCACAATTACTTAACTGAAGAAACAGATGAGATTTGAAGGTTAGGGAGGTGCTGGGGAAGTAAGGGAACAGCAGTGAGGGAAAGGGATTGTTATAATCAGCTCAGAGAACAGACACAAGAGAGCAAGTTCACCCGCATGACTGCAAGGAAAAAAAGCAACTAGCTTGAGTAAGAAATGCAACTGAGAGGTGAAATGAAGGCAAGAGAGCTGGCTCAGGCTGCAGTTTACAGGAAAGGTACCAACAAGTACTAATTTTAAACCAAACACTTATTTCATTTAGACCTCCCTGTTGCCGTTGAATGGCAATGCGCTTGGTGGAAATATGAAATCCCAACCTCATCCCATTTCCTGGGTGTGAGCTCCCACCTCTGCGCTACTCCCTCCTTGTGCCAGCGTATTTGCCCAGCCACACAGTGAATCAGAGTAGGAGAACGACCCAACTCAGATGCTCATGTGACAAAACAGTTTCAGATGAATGGAATTCCCTGCCAAGTTCACACGTGGCTGTACGAACGCTGGGACTACACAGGGGAGGAGGCAGGAAGGAAGAGCAGCAAGGAGCCGGGTATGAGCGCAACCGCCACTTTCCACAGCGCTGCTGACTTACAGCAACTACAGCCCACTCTGGCTCCAGATACAGGGGAGGTGAGGGACCAGAGAGAGCATTACAAACTCAAGAGTATCATGTCCACTTAGGGTTATACTTCCACATCCTATCACCCTTGTCTGTTTGCAAAATAGAGGGAAATCCTGGTCTAAAAGGAATGTAATGGGCTCCTGATAAAATGAACTTACTTATCCCTGTATTTACATTTCAGAAAAAACAGGTAATCGGAACACAATAATCCTGAACTCATCAGTATTATTAATTCTTCCTTACATACCAAATCCAACATACTTGAAATTTATTTATATTGGAGCACACTAGTAACTACTCTTGAGACTTCAGATCCCTATGGACATGATCATGGCAATATGAAAGTAGTTTTTACATCCCTGGTTTATCTGAGAGAGTAATCAGGCAGTTGTAACAGTGAACACTTTGCCTTTCACCGCTAAACAGAAGGAACCACTGTGAAAATACAAAAATGTGAAGCCACTACCCTGAACAGAATGGTAGCAGGGAAAACCAAACAAAAACCAGTTATTACAAATTTTCTGAATATACACAAGAGCACCTTGATTTCTCAGAGAAATAGGGAAGGCACTGGAGGCAGGAAGCCACAGAAGGCAGCACGTGGAAACTGCACGCTCTCCCCCACTCACCTGTGCTTGCTTTTATTTCCATTCCCAGGAGTACACTTCCCCCCTCACCCCCGCTCCGACTGCTCTGTGCTGAGGCTGCCTTTCACCATCTTGTTCTGCAAGGAGGGAAGAGAGCAAGGAAGGAGGGGCTGACGAACCAGCAAGCCAAAAGGAGGAGGAAAAAGAAAACGAGGGGAAAAAAGGAAGATGGGGGTAGGGAAAGTGAACATACAAAAAGTGAGAGAGAGAAAGAGAAGTCAGTATTGGAACCAGACAGATTTTCAGACAGAGATTTCCCTGTGACAAAAGCAGGCAATTCTGCAAAAGTAAAGAGTTTGGGATATGAAAGCCTGGTTAATTCTAAGAAACACAGAATTTAACACAAAAAGGTAGAACAAGCTGAGAAATATCACTTTAAATTGTCCCACAGATGGCTTAAGACAATCTAAGATTGCAGTGCCACCAAAAGGTGAGGTATTCTATCCCCTTTATAGCCTCCTTGGTGCTTCAGCATCCTCATCAGTTCTGCTGCAATAGCGCTTGCTGCGATGCAGACACACAGGGAGCTAGATTTGCGAGAGGAAGCTAACCCTTCAAAAGCTGATTAGTTTTCAGACAGTGTTTTCCCTGTAATAAGCTGCTATTTTGCAAAAGTAGCACATTCAGGACATGGATGGTTGAAGCATCAATGCTGACAGAAGGAAATGGGAAAGCTCACTAAGGAGCAAGAGAAAGGCAGAACCAGTCCCTCTGGACTTAGCTTGCTTATGCCTGAAGTGTCAAGTGCAGTTAATGAGGCAAGAAGCACCTTTACTCTCCAGGAGCCACTTATTATGATGAGGTGTATTTACCGATGTGAGGCATGGTCTGAAAAAGGATAAGAGGCACTACACTGGGGGACTTAGTACGTTTATTAAAGTTAGTTCTTCCACCCATGAACTGCAGAATGGAAGAATGAAGTCTCAGACAGCTACAAATTAGCTACTAATACTAAACCAGTGTTATCTAAAAGCATAGTTTTGAACAGTCTCATCTAAAGTCTTTCTTCCTCTCAACTGCTTATATAATGCAAAAAAAAAAAAAAAAATTTATGCCATTTGTTCTTCAGTCACTCCAGAACAATGGTTTTCAACCTGTCTTGCTACCAGCTGGGACTCCCCTCTCCAACCACCACAACGGAAGGAGCAGGATGATCCTATTCTGCCCTGCAGAAGGATTTGGAACAAACCAGCAATAATCAGCAAACCACAGGGCAAGGGCAGAGTCATAGCCAAGCAAAGAAAACTCTGCTTGACTTCAAACAAATTATTCACATCTTCACTAGGTAAATGCCAACAAACTTCGGTGTCAAAGAAAGGCTGCTGGTGTTGAATTTCCATTTTCAATGTCACGCAGAAAATGATCTGCAGTGGGATAGTTCTGAATAACGTTCAGAATAGTACTGCCTCATTATCAACTTAAACGGCACTTTTTCCCCTCCCGCCCTACAAAATTGCTTTAGAAATCAATGTCCCCGCTCAGTAACTTCTCTGGGAGGCTGGATTCTGTAAAATGGTTGTTTACTCTCACGGTTTGAGCACCATCACTCTAAGTATTCCTACACAGCAGCAGTGACCCAAGCCAGCTACAAAAGGCTTCAACACTGTGTTTCCCTGCAACACTTCAGACACTGGGCAGCCTTCAAAGATGTGACCTTCCCGTTCTCTTTAGTCAAGTGGGGCAAAGGGTGGCACTTAGGTAGTTGCGTTCCACAGTAAGAAGAGCTCATCCTTCTCACTTTTGCTTGGTGGGATCTGCAGGTTTGCATAGCCCTGACACATCAGTTTAACTTGCTGTACCTTTTCAACATTATTCCCTAAACATGCAAAATAATTTACTTTGTATGACGAAAAGTAGGCCAGTTCTGGATAACAACTCGAATTCCCCCTGGAATCCTCCTGTGCATTTTAAATACATGTGTATAAATACACCATACTGTGGTAGAACATCCAGAAAGGAATGTGAGACTAATTCTTGTATGTTTACAAAATACAGATTAGAGATAATCTGCAAAAACAAAAGACCACCAGATGTCAGTCTAATTCTAGGCAGAGATCTGCAGACAAGGACTAAATGGTGACTAATCCCTGCTACAAAGCAACACAATTCCTCCCTATTATTATTTACTTCAGCATAAACCATCCACACTCTTGCACAATTCCTACTGTATCCAACTGGCCACAAGAACAGCCATTTTTCTGGATACTTCTGAGCATTTTAAACTGATGGACTGGTGTCCACAGCCTCATTATGCTCTCTTATGGGCAGGGAGGGTATCACATTGTCTGCGTGGAAAGGGGAGCCAAAGCAGACAGTACCTGCACTCTTGTACATAGAAACAGAGCAACAGCAGCTCAGCTCTTTGCACCGCTGTGTTTGCAGGCTCCACGGGCACTCCGTTAAGGATGCCCAAACCCTAGGCAGAAGTAGCATGCTGAATCCATCACAAACAACTGAAAATGATGATGGGTCTTCTGAACAGATACACTGAAGGCTGAGTGGCAGGACTCAAGTCTAGTTACTACCACGAAATTAGAAGAAGGTGTTTCAGGTTCATGTCATAGTTTAAGTGTTTCCAAAAAACTGCTTGAAACTTTTCCATGAGACATTTTTCTTCCTCCTTGCATCCTCAGTAAATCCGAGGAGAAAAAACACTGCCAGTTTCAATGCAACACTCAAACAGAAAACAGCAAGCAATGTACTGATTCTATCACAGAAGACAGGAAATGAAGCTGGGCTTTCTGAAGAGTCATCAAGTATCTAAACAACAACTGAACAGATAGGGCAAAAACTTAATTTATCTTCTTAAACTCTCTGTATTCTTCTTAAGTTGATGTTTGCCCCCAGAATATACCACAAGCCCACATCACAGAATTCATCTAAAAGCATCTCTGACTACAGATGTTACCCAGGTATAAAATTACTAATTTAAATTTAGATACCAGAAGAGGGCAGCAAAAAACAGGTGTAATCCAGGAGAAGATTCTTACCTTGTGCTTGGGGCACCTCACTGAGAAATTCTCTTCGTTTAGTAAACAATCTGGAGGAGGAGGAGAAGACAGCACTTTATTACTTTTTAAAAATAAAACCCAACTTGAATAATACATCACATATTAATCTTGCCTCACAGGCATATAGTTTTTCATTCAAAGATCTCTTACAGGAATGCTATCTTATTAGCAGGTTCACCCCTTCCACCCCCTAAATTTTAGCAAATAAGATTGTTAAACACCCCAAGCAACAATGTTGCCTGGATTACTAAACCAAGTCCAAGCATCCCAGTCCTCTGTATAGAGCAAGAATCACAACAGCAGGCCTACAAATCCTGTATCCCAACCCCCTTCAGCTATTCCAGCCCTCCTTGCTACAATACCAGGAAGATGGACGCGCTCATCCAGTCTGAACAGACAAGCCTTCCATTACACTTCATAGGAAAATTGTTGCCTTTAATCCTTACCCCAAGACCCCAGCATCAGGGGGAGAAGGGGTGCATGTCTCCAAGTATGGGTGCATATGACAGTTTATTTACAATCCCAAATCCCAGTGATCAGTTTACACTTTGACAGTCTAGTAGACATGTCACTCATGCTGTTCTTGGATCTACTTCTGTGACTCATATGTGAACCTTCTATGATCCAAGAAATAGTTTAATTAATGATTTAAACTTATTACAGAAAGTGGGGCATCTATGTAGAACTGCTTATATAGGAACAAATTAAGCAATACTGTCATTTAAAGAGCATTTCTTCAGTGGCACTGCCAATGTGTTGCTTCTCCTTCTCATCCTCTCTCCGAAGACTACACCTCTAAGGGATGCTGAGTTGGCAGCTCCCAGAACCACACCAGGAGCATCACTGGCCAGCTCTTTGTCTTCCAGATACCCCATATTTCACAGCCAAGTGAAAAAGCAGCACTTTCCCAAGAAAATTCATCTGCCTCCCCTGGGCATCCTGAACTGCAGGGTCACCTCTCAACCTGTCCAAAGTTCTGACATTTTTCTTTCCAGCTGCCTCATGCACTGAAGGCAGGCACCGGACACCATCACCTCCTCAGTAGGACTCAGCACCACCACCACCTCAGTGTGGCCGACACTGAGAATTCAGCAAGGTGCTTATGACCTCCCATCTGCTCCAACCTACCCAAACAGCCAGCAAGTAAAGAAGCACAATGGTAAATAAAATGTGCTAATTTAAAACGCCTTTAAGTATGTAGCATAACCAGCACTACCTGCTGTTTCAATCTGCTGGAAGAGTTTAGCAGACAGCAGGGGACTGCAACTAAAGCTTGAGGGAAAAGCTTTCTAGACACCCAAGCTTTGGCAGAGTATCTCTCTGCTACGAAACGCTTGTGTTTCAACGTGAAAGCCTCTGGCCTGAATCAAAGGGAAACGGCATGCAATACGTTAAGTTACTTGAGAGATTTCAGCAAAGGGGAGCAAAACCCTTAATCCTGCCACAGATAATTTCAAATGCAGTAATGGTAAATAACAGGAAATACATAAAATGTTGCCTCATTATAAGGGCAGGAATTGCACACTTTGACTACAGCATGAATTATCACTGCATAATACATCAATCATCAAAAATATACAGAGCAATCCTCAAAAAACATACACAGTATGTTAGAACAGGATGGAGTTTTCTTCTTTCTTGAAACTCAACATCAATACAATGAATGCACTTCGCTAGCTAATACATCAGAAAGGAAGACTGCGCAAGGATCAGGAAGAATTGTCAGAAACCTTGTACCTCATGCCTAATCTGTGTACAGAACTCTGTTTCTTAGGAAGGCTGGCATTTTTGTTGCCAATATTGCTGGCAGATCAAATTAATAGCATTTTTTGTTTGTTTCTATTAAGGGACAAGTATGAAAAATTTCATCAGCTCACTGTAGAAAATCAGATGAATATCAATAAGGCAAAAATTGTTCATCATTACAAAGCTGGCCTGGATTTTGGTTAGCAGTTCCAAGTATTTTATATCACAGATTACAATTCATCATCAAGTCACCAGACACATAACTATGATCGGCTCACTCTGTCAGGAAGTGTAAAAAACCTGAGACTCGTCCTTGTTTGTACAGATTTTTCTCCATAACGTAGTCAGAGAAAACCTAAACCATTTTTAACAGAAGCAATTATTCTACTGTAAGCTTTGTACTGTCTCACCCTCTGTGTTCTGCCTGTTACTCATCTTAACGATAGTTAGGAAGATACAGGATTTCTGTTCTCTGAAAATTTGTTTTATTCTGCTGATAGTCTTTTCCTAATTTACAGCCAAAAATCTTCTGTATGTGAAACTGCTTACGATATATGTTGTGGGGACAAGCGTGCGGCAACAATCAGGCTCTGACTCCAGGTGGGGAGGAACAAGCAGAGGGAGAGGATACAAAATTTCAGAAAACAAAGATCCTGTTTCCATGGAGACATCCCTAGGACTAAGTTATCCTGAGACATCAGAGGCTCTTCATAAATTTGGACAGATGAAAACCAAACACATACAATGTTAACCACAGCCATTTCTATGTAAAAATTACTTAAGTTTCACTACTGATTTTGACTTTTATGCAAATGGCTAAGAGGAGTTAGCTCCCTTGCACCCTATATTGCCAAAGATTACTTTCTATGAGAGGAGATTAAAAGGAAGGCTGAATTAGCCTATATAATATATAAAAGCATCCATATGTACAAACTGGCAGCTTATGAAGCCACGTGCCTTGCATAGCAGCCAATTAGCAACAGCGGTGCAAAATCTGGCTCCTCACCAGAGTGGGATTGGAAACCGACCATCGGTGCAGAAGCCAGAGCCTTGGTCACGCTGCAGGGCCAGCCTTTAGCGCCGCACGTAACTGAAGCCGGTTTGAGAAATTCCCTCCTCCAGACCTTTACCTAAAATGCACTGCCTTGCACTGCCTTTCAAATGAGGCACAGTAACTGACAGGGTACTAACTTCTAACCCACATCAGTGCAAAGGTAAAAACCACATTTCAGCTCACAGAGCAACTGCCTAGCAGTAAGACATACTTCATCTCAACTAAGACATGGTCACTTCCAGGGATGCTGCAGCAACTCAAACACCACATGTTTATGAATTGATAAACCCTAAAAAACACTCCAGTCATACACATCCCAAAAGCCCCAGAGCCCTTGTAAATGTCAACACAAACTTCTGAGGATTCGGAACAGATCTGTCCCAGATCCTCAATAAAGCAAGGTGGCATTATCCTTTAAAGCAGGATGGTCGACTTCAAATGAAACTACCACTGAGCTCAAGGAACTTGAGAAAATATCTGCACTACAGAAAAGACAGCAGCACTGCATAACCAATAAAAAGGGTTTATAGGCAGCCAGCAGGCTGAGGAAAAAGAAAAGAATGCTGATTTGCTTCTCAAGGAAGCCTACATTTTCTGCTTGGGCATAAATGAAAATCAAGTTCTATTCCATACAGCTTGCTTATTTCTTTTATTCACATTTATTGGAAGAGTGACTATAGATTAAGACAGCATGATTACACCCACAGATAAAACCAACTGCAAACGTCTTTTACTGTCATATCATCAGGCTGAAATTTTGAATGCTGAGAATTTGCTTCAAGCTGGGCTCTTTTATTTGTTTTGGTTGAAAGCTTCAGCTAAAGCAGCCGAACAATTTCCTTAGAACTCTTTCTTGGAAAAAAAGTTATTTTGCCCATAGTAAATATCCCAGCAAATTTTCTCAGAAAAGCTCTAGCACAGCCTGATTTTCAGTAGGATCTGAGTTTTAACCAAGGTATGCCCTTGCCAGCTTACCACAAAATCAGCAAATACAAGTCTTTGAAAGAGGTAGGGACTTTAATTTGCACATTCTCAGGAAAGGCTTCTTAGATTTTTAGCAGCTGGGTCCTTTGAAAATTCCACCAACTATACTTTTGTTTGAGGGTAAGAAGGTCTTTCCTGTAAATGAACCTCTGGCCTCAGATTTAGGCACCTGATCCAAAAGCATTGAAGCTGTCAGGGGAAATTTCTATGTCTTGGGCAACCTGAAGACAGGGGACCATTTCAAAACTGCAAAATGGGAATCACCAGTCCACATAGCAGCATAGTGAAAACATTATAGTGAGAAAAGCAATCTGGAACTGGAGAAGGAAAAAGCTGGCAGGATGAGGGGACCACTGCTAGCAGAAGTTAAGAGCAGAGAGTTTAGGATGAGTGCCAGCAGGTGGCTACGACTGAGTCAGGATTGAGTCAGCCAGGAGACTGGAAACTACTAACTAGTGGGATAGGGCACAGAAGGGTGAAACAGAGAAGACCAAGGGCAATATCAAGAACAAATGAGGACTAGCTGGGTTAAGTGTGACAAGGAGCTACATCAGGAGAATCAAACATAGGAAAGAAGCCCAGAGAGGAAAAAAACAGAACTAAGAGCAAGAAAGGAGGGAAGGAAGCCAGAACGACAGCTAGAAAACTAGAAAAGTTAGAAAGAAGTAGGGATAATTGGGTCTTACAGAGAGACTAGAATAAGAAGTTTGAGAGAGGAACCTGAGACCAACTACATAAAGAGCCTGTGGCTGATATGATGAGCCAGAGGAGAGAACATTGCAGGTGCATATATATCAGACACAGAAGGGGAAGGAACAGTAAAGATAATGTATAAAGAAACAAAGAGAAGTCTTTGTTCTCACTAATTCATACTCTTCCTGGAGTGAAACCAGAGATTCATCAGTTTTACTAACTCCTCTGCTATAATTTAAATGTGTTTGTGAAACTCAGAGTCCGAGTATCTCATCTCCTTGCAGCTCTTGCAATTTATTACTGCCGTATTACTCAAAGGAGGAAATTAGCTTGGAATGGTGCACTCTGACAGATGGTCACAGGGCAATGTGATGTCTCGTAACAAAATTAAAAGAAAATGAAGCAAACATAGCTTTGGAATTTGAACACAAAAAGCCACTCTTAAAAACCTCACAGGTTGCAAAGTCAAGATAAATGCAAGGAAAAGATGAATTTAATGTAGCTCACTTCTTCATGTTATATGGCAGACATAGTATGTTTAATATGGACTAAATAGTATGAGCATATACTGGTTTTTATACAGGGCACTGCCTCTTCTGTGCATGACACAAAACTGCTCTTGGGAATCAGTCATGATTGTTCAGTGTATTTGTCATCTGGAGGATCCTTTCGCGTTTGCTGCAGTACAGTTAATGAGGAAGGTATATCTGAAGAAAAAGGACAATATCTTAATTTTGATACCTGTATGTACAACATAGCAAATGCTGTATCTAGTAACATAAGAGATGAAATTAAGCACCCAAACTATTGGCAACATTCACTGTAATTTTTTTTTTTTCCATGATACTGAAAAGGGCAGGTCACAAACCAGAAACAAATGGCTAAACACACTATGAACAGAAATCTGACTGTCTCTCAAGTGTACTGTAAAAAAAAGTTCGCTAGGTGTGAAGGAAATGAACATCAGAGAAAAATCACAGTTCTACTTTCAGAACTGAGAGGGAAACATATACAGTATATGAAATACAGAATCAGTGAGGACAACATATGTTCATGAATGAGAACCCTTTCAACCTACAGACTGAGATAAGGCCTTATGGAAAAAGATGTCCGTAAGCTACTTTCATAAAAGGCCAGAATTAAACTTACACGGACACCCTTATTTCTGGCAATTTTTTTTTCAGTGGCCCCAGTGATTTTTACAACCTAAATAATATTTCTTTAATATTTACATTTTCATGTAAAAATCAAGGATTCTCCAACTATACTGCAGTACTAATAGCACTGCACTGCAATATTCACTTAATTAAAACCATTTCTATTAGAATACAATGCACTGCTCCAATAGGGTGGGATTTCCCAGTGAGAGCTGTAATGCAGTCTGTCAGAAATGAGCACTCCTACTTCAAATACTGAAACATCTGAAAAACAGCCTAAAATCAGTGGTGAAACAAATGGGTTGCTGTGGAAGTGGTAACAAACAGGAAGCCTGCAATTATTTGCCAGTCAAGGGTTACAATCTGTTTGTTATCAGGCTAAGTTCTGTATGACAGAAATGAGTTATAGAGGACTGGAAGAGCAGGACATTATTCATTCTGAGCTGGGATTGTTTTATCCAAGAATAAAGTTTATCTCCATTAAAAACTTTCACTAATGTACACAAAACTCTGACTCACAACCCCAGGCTCATACCTGGAGATCATACCATCCACACCAGCAGCTTGTCCAATGATGAAAATCTGACCTACTTGGGAGACTGGCTGAAATGTTTCTAAGGAGGAAGAAGAAAGTTTGTGCTGCAAGAGGCACTGACGATTCTACAAACACTTTGCATTTGAAATCATTACTATGACTATCCATAGGAGTGCAACCCTGAAACCAGAAACACCTTTTTGGTTACTTGCACCCTTTTAACAAAGTGTTTCTATTTTTTGCAAGAAAAGAGCGGTCAGTTCTCATAGTGCAGCCAAATTTCAGTTACTATAGCTGCAATCCCCAAACCCAGTCCTCTTCTGCACCTTCAGGTAGATTCTTTTTTATTACAAGTTCCATCTTGTCCCAACACGTTGTTGCATACTGTTTATCTGATGCCATTTCTCACCTTTAAGATTATAATATCTTCATAGAAGGTGGAAAAACTGAGAGGCGATAAATTTGTAGAGTACCTTGGAATTATGTAGTGGTGTGTGTATATACACACGCACACGAAATATAGCTAGCACATAATTTGTTCTTACCTGCATCGATGGCACATGGGTAATGGTATCGGAAGGAGCAGCCTTTGTTGTAGCAGCCTAAGGTGGCTCCTGGTTCCTGGCAATGGGAACATTTCTGAAAGGGAAAACAAGAAATGGCAATGAAAACTACAGCCACCTTTCCAATTATCTGTATTTTCCTGAGAATTTTATAAACAACATGCCAGCACAAATTTCTCAAGTATCACAACACTAGACTGTATCTTTCCACACCATACAAATAAAGGCCTTTTGAATAGGCAGCATCACAAGCTCTTTCAAACAACAAACTTTTCACCTGTGCTAACCAGGCAAGAGACACCAAATGTTCAAACCAACCATTCAGAAAGAACTTGAAATACTTCTCAGAACCATTTCACTGGCCGATGTTTCAGTACCTGACAATGACATCAGTGTTAAAATTGGAGGAAAGGAACTTTTTTGAATCTACAGCAGGTTTAGGATGAGAGCTAGCATGACAAAGAATGATTTAAAAGACACCATTAGCCTAAAAGTAATTTGGTTACATCGTTTTCATTATCACTAGCAGCCCAAGTTGAACATTTTTTTTCCACAGGTGATCAAAAAGGGTTTATCACCGAATCATAGAACGGTAGGGGTTGGAAGGGACCTCTGGAGATCATCGAGTCCAACGCCCCTGCCAGAGCAGGGTCACCCAGGGCAGGCTGCACAGGAACAGACCCAGGTGGGTTTAGAATCTCTCCAGAGAAGGAGACCCCACAAACTCCCTGGGCAGCCTGTTCCAGGCTCTGTCACAGCGAAGAAGTTTTTCCTCATGTTGAGGTGGAACTTCCTGTGTTTCACCTTGGGACCATTACCTCTCGCCCTATCACAGGGCACCACTGACTGGCCCCTTCTCCTTGACACCCACCCCACAAATATTTGTAAACATTAATAAGATCCCCTCTCAGGCTTCTCTTTTCCAGGCTAAACAGTCCCAGGGCTCTCAGCCTTCCCACACAAGAGAGATGTTCCAGTCCCTTCATGATCCTCGTAGCCTCCCTTGGACACTCTCTAGTATTTCCTGGTCCCTCTTGAACTCGGGAGACAAGAACTGAACACAATACTTCAGATGCGGTCTCACTAATGCAGATCAGAGGGGGAGGAGAACCTCCCTTGACCTGCTGGCCACACTCTTCTTTATGCACCCCAGGATACCACATCCTTCCAGAAGCATAACAAAAGGAAGTCCCCACAATCAAGCTCATCTCCCCCGAGTGACAGTTGAGGCAGGGGCAGGACCAAACATCATCTTACTGGAGCAGGACATCTTATCTGGAGCAGGAGAAGATTCCATCAAGGGAAAATACCTCACCATCACAGAAATGGCACATCTCCAGAAAAAGCCTGCAGTGCTACAAGGATGCTCATGCTTTTATTTTCACAGTAGTTAGGACTCATGACTATGATCAATTTTCATTACTTAAACCCTATTATCTCAAATGGTCAATGATGTATTTAACCATATTATCAGACAGATATGAGTGCATCAGAATGAAAGTCACTCACCCATTTACTTCATCCTGAATGTCTTAAGGAATGACCTAAGGACATAGACCTATAACCCATCTCATTCAGACACCACTTTTATTTCTTGAACGTATACAGCAAATGAGTTTTATTAACTAATTTAAGATTCTGATGAAAGCTGATTTCTGACATTTTTTTCCATCTAAAAGAAAACAAGCCACATCTGGTAGAATCCACTGGAGGCTAAGAGACTACTACTATTTAATAATTAAACCACAAGTAGGCTACTGGCAGAAAAAGATAATATGACCTACAATAACTCTTGAGTCATACTTAATAGGCGTTTTGGTTTTGTTGATAAAGACAACCAACACCACAACGAGGCCTTGTATTACTGGTACAATTCACCCTGAATTCAGGCTATGAGAAGTTGCCTTTGCTCACTGTCTGCACACACAGAGATGATGACACAATCAAAAAACTCTTTTCCTTTTGGAAAATCAAATGTCAAACTACATGTACTCCATTAACACGACCAGCAAGCTACATGTGTACAGCACACAGAACAGATGTGCTCAAACCAGCAGTGCACCTGGCACCAGACAAAAGCATCATTTTTTTTCACCATACAGGGAGGCTTATATGCCAAGATGGCCACATCAGCTGGACTACACTTTTTCACATCCCTGATTACCATACATTTTGCAGTGGAGGTCTCCAGAATAGATGTGGCCAAAGGTAACAGCCGCAGCAAAGCTCTTCACTCTGCACAGTAAGCAGGGTTTTGATTACACTATTTCAAAAAGTAGTGAGAATATCTGACAGTTATTACTCTTTCTACTATTCTATGCTATGCAGAGATGACTACAGTTTGTATTTAAATGACTGAATTAGGATGAAAGCAAAACTAGCTCCAGCCATAAAGCAGGTGGCCCTCTTCAAATCAAAGCAGATGCAACTAACAGAAAAGCTTGCGAGATGTCATTTCTCATGACATCTACAACTACAGTCTTGAGTACTGCGTTCTCTTTTCCGTTATGCTGAAGCACCCTGAGCCTGATCTTCAGCGCTCCCTGCTAAACCGTGTCCATCTTCTAAGCAGTGAATGTGTATCATGACAAACTATAGCAGTATTTACGATGCAAGGATAATGTCCCCAAGGCCCAGAAAGAGACAAGGCACTCAAGCAGCTTATTTTTGCCCATCGGAACACAACTGTTAGTTTCCAAAGATAAATAAATAAATAACTCTACATCAATATTTAAATGCACACCCAAGCATATGGACCTCTAGCCAAACTGCAACACAATTCAGTCTCTTGTGGGAGTAAAACCAAGTTATAGGTATAGAAAATGTCTTTTCCTGGCTATGAAGTCAACCCTAGAAGAATATTATGTACTGGCAATAGTCCCAGATTCACCTATGCCAAGAATTCACAAAGTGCAGCTTGAGGAGTTCTGAATCACAGTTCTTTACCTGTATGCTTTATTCTTGCTTTTAGATGTGGCTGACTGAGATTAATTATTCCAACAGGACAGAACCCAAATTGACTATTCTTTTTGAACACAGATATGAATTTCTAGTTTTGTTCCTCAGAGGCATTCTGTCCTCCCCACTTTATCTTGTCTTTGAAGTACCATCACAATGTTGAAACAGAAGAGGTCATTCTTCCCTGGAACACTGTGTCCTGTACAGAGCAGTCAATAAGAGCATAAGAACTACAGCAGCAGATTAAACTGGAGCTGTGTGAAATATTTCTTAACATTAAAAAGGCATGTTTTAAAAGACTGTGCTATGTGATACAACTGAAAACAAGACCACCCCTAGCAAAATTTGTTATACTTTTCCAAATGTTAGTCTTTGAACTCACTTCTTTGCTGCATCTAACGTCGTTCGGCTTGCTAGTCTGAAACTTGCAGCAAGAACACGACAGGCATTTTGACAAATCTGAAGTGCGCCTGTAGCGCTCAGCTGAGAATGGGTATAAAGTAGCTTCAAATCAGTTAAGAGTGATTAGACAAGAAAAGTGGGTAGTTAAAATGCCAAAGCACAAGCATCAAGCCTTCGTTTAGCCTTTTTTTTAGTTTGCCAGACCAACCAGATTATTATCAAGGTTACCTGCAGCTATGCCCACAACAGCAACTCCCCAGTGGACTACTATACCATTGACTGCTCAAGGCAGAGATCATCTGCTGCTGCTGGCTCCCCTGCTGCTGAACAAGTCTCCATTCTGGCAGATGCTTCTGCTTTTCACAAGCCACTGACAGTCTAATGGCCCCATTTCTTCTACCTCCTGGGACCCCCGACCATCTGCTTCTTTCAGAGGAAGCTGGGGGAACCACATACACAATAACTACTCTTTTCTTTTGAGTTCTTCCTTCTTGACACACCACACAGTGACTGAACAAAGCAGACACCCTACAATGCTCTACGGTTCTAAAACAATTTACAAGTATATCACTTAATCTTTGAAAAAAATACTATCATCATGTAGTGCCACGGGGTTTCCAAATATATTCAGGTGTTTCTAGAAAGATGGAATAAAGTAACTTGAACATTTTTGGATGGTCTCGGTCTTCTCTTGCAAGATGTTGCTGCTGTGCCTTGAAGACACACAGTTCCTGCTGGTACTTTCTGTGGCTTTGGTTAGAACCCTTATATTACATATTTATTTTTCAAAATTAAGAGATAAGAAAAGTTGTACATTACAATTTGAAAACATTCTAAACCCAAACCAAAATCACAGAACTTTGTACAGAAAATATGTGAATTGGGCTTAATGACCACTAATCACTCTCTTTGATCCATGTGCAAATTTCCCTCCAAACTCTACCATCCTGCAGCCATCCACCACCAGATGGTAGCAGCCTGCTTGTCACTTGTAAAGGAATTATAGCATTCTCAGCCAGGGAAACAGCACTCAAGCTCTCACGGGAAGAGAAATTCCTTTTGCTCAGTAAGCAGCCTGCTTAACCTCTCCTGCTTGAAAGAGCTGAAGGCTGGTACTTGGAGTGTGCTCCCAGTGGGAGGTGCCAAGGGATAGTAATCATTGCCAGGCATCTAATCAATTCCTGGCTTAAATTACAAAAGGAGAGAGAAGGGGGGGGGGGAGAGAGAAGAAAAGGTGGGGGGGGCGGGGGCACACCACCCAGCGAGAACAGATCGCGAGGCCATCTCTCCACAATCCATCCTCG
>JAAGNO010006158.1:5658-34668 GCA_033439905.1 Ceryle rudis | reverse complement strand
GGTGAGGGAGGGGGGGGGGGGGGGTGGGGGGGGGGGGGGGGGGGGGGGGGTGGGGAAGAGTCTTAGTTGGGGCAAGGAGTGGGATAAGACTATGAAAACCATAGAATCATAAGAATCATCAAGGTTAGAAAAGACCTCCAGGATCATCCAAGTCCAGCCTTCTGCCTAACACTTCCATGATCACTAGACCATGCTCTCAAGTGCCACATCTACTCACTTTTTGAATACCTCCAGGGATGGTGACTCCACCACCTCCCCGGGCAGTCCATTCCAATGTTTAACTACTCTTTCACTAAATAAATTTTTCCTCATATCTAATCTAATTTCCCCTGGCACAACTTGTGGCCATTTCCTCTTGTCCTGTTATTAGTTATGAGGGAGAAGAGGCCAACACCCACATCTCTACTACCTCCTTTCAGGTAGTTGTAGAGACCAGTAAGGTCAGCTCTCAGCCTCCTCCAGACTAAAGAAACCCAATTTCCTCAGCCTCTCCTCACAGGACATGATTTCCAATCCCCTAACCAGTCTCACTGCTCTTCTCTGTACCCTCTCCAGTTCCTCTATGTCTTTCTTATACCGCGGTGCCCAAAACCAGCATTAGTGTGAGAGCAACTTGGAACTTCAAAGGGCCCTTTGAGGAAGATGATTATTTTTGACAGCTCCCTACATGAGGGGCTAATCCACAAGCTGGTCTCAGTGTCCCATTTGCTCCATTTCCTGCTCCCATCTCCCCTCCTGGCTCAATGCTGCAGCAGGAATGAGCTGTTGAGGGCAACTAACATCAGAATTTCTACCCTCATATTCCTCAAATGACTTTGTGCCCACATCTCCAGCTACACACCTTCTCAACACGGCTCAAGCCACTTATGCTTGCCCATAGCTTTAGTAATACAGGACTGCTGTTAAATGCTAATTGCTTACTAATGAAAACTAATCATCATGCAATTAAACTTTAATCACTAAGCAACTGGCTGAGATCCAAACAATGAAGGTTCATTAATAACTTTTTTCAAAGTGCTTTATCTGCAAAGACTATCCTATACTTCACAGAGTCCAGCTAAGTGTATGAAATTGCTTGAAAAATATTTCCTCTGCCAAGAAATAAAAACTACCCAGAGCACAACGCTGGAAAAGTAGCATCATTTATGCTAAAAAGGATGGGTTTAAGTTTCAGGGAGCCCAAACTCTGCTCCTAGTTGGTTCTATAACCTCAAGCAAACATCAAGCAGACAAAACCTCTTATCCAATTCTCGTCTCTGTAGAGTAGTGTTCTTCAAGGCAAAAAATATGAGTTTTAATTTTGCTGTAGTTTCTAAAATTATTACATGAATACTCATCATACTTCAGTTTTATTTTTACTCATCTTTCTAAATCGAGGGAAATTAATCTAACCTCTTTCAGAACATAGTTCTCTAATTAAAAAAAAAGATACTAGGGTTATACAAGTAGATTTATAATGGGCAGAGAGATGAAAGTTTACTTCTGAAGAGAAAAAGTTTTATACCTGCTTTCTGCATTGTACTGAAAAAAAAACCTCACAAGAAAAACCCCAACAAAACCTGAACTAAAATGAAACAATACAAACAAAAAACCAAACAAACACACCTCACCTCACCATCAGTAAGCATCTCAGTTTTGCCCGCACCATTCCTACCCCAGTCTGGCTACTGCACAAAGCACTATGCTTACATAGCCTTTTATGAACTCGGTTTGCATGGCAGTGTTTGAAGAGCTTTCCTTTAATTATGACTGGTAGAACATTAGTGTACCTGAAGCATTACTGTTGCTTATTCAGTGATCAAAGGATTCAGGATAATGTTTATTTTAAAAAATAAAATGGAGAAACTGTAATTTCTTTTGCATTTAAAAAGTCTTACAAAAGATAGAATTCTAATAATCCATACAATATTATGTAACAACGTCCTGATTTCTTACCTCCAGAAATTAAGCTCTTATCAAACTGAACAAGAAGAAAGGAAGGTTAAGAGGAAAGAGTTTTTTTCAAAATCAGGGAAAACATTTTTACGGTTTGCATTCTTGACTAGTTGTAATTGAATATATACCATTTTAAATGCAGACATGTGGAGCAGAATAAACTTCTGAGGTTGAGTGTCCTTCAACACTTCCTAGTAGCGTTCTTCTAATGAAGTTAAGGACATACAGCTCAAATGACTACCATCTGGAATTAGTCTAAGTTAAAAACAGCTAGTTCAGTTTAAGTTAATAAACCAAAACACAAACAACACAACCCCCTAACCTTTTTGCCTGCACAGCTTAAAAAGACTCAGGCTAACATGACACATAAATGGATTGTATTCACTCACAATTGAGAATCTAGCAACAGTTTGGCACCTCTACAGCAATAGGCAACTTAAATCTTACAAAAGGACTGTGTGAGCTTGCGGATAGCCAGACAAAAAGCTCTGAAGCTGTGTTTAGAAATTTCCTGCACAGAGAAGGCCCCACTCCCATTTGGAAGACATCCTTAGAAATTAAAGTTACTTAAGTGCATTTTTAAATGAAAATTGCACATAGATTTTGAGGATCCCTGATGCTTTATAGAAAGGCCACAACTGTGGAATGAGCAAGCTCCTTTTTACACACAAGTTTCCAGTGCTTCTGGCTACAAAGTAAGTGGTTAAATATCCTATTCTTTCCCAACACTCTATTGTCAGTAAATCTGTTTTCCCGCTTTCCTCACTCCACATGCTAGAAAAACAGTAAAATACAAAACCACATGCAAGTGCAGACATAATGCCTCTACTTTGGGATAAACTACAGGCAAAGGAGTCTGCTAGTGAAGATGCACAGAAATTACTTCCTTGCCTACCATTCATCTTCTCTCTGCCCCCATGCAAAAGATTGATACTGGAAAAGCCCTTCCTGTTTTCCCCAATATCACCTTTACATTTGACATCTCAACCAACCTCTACTTCCTGCCATCTGCTATCCAATGATCACCAATACGCTGCATCAGTTTTACACGATTTCTATTTGCAATAAAGCCAAAGCCAGCTTCATTTCACAAATGTAATTAATAGCTTTCAATCACTCAAGATATTGAAATAGATGCATCAGAAACTTAGATGTGGATTCTGCCTGCTCACCTCTTTGGCTTTTGAGGCTTGTGATACCAATAGACAGAGCTGCTGTGAGCTACAAAGTGCTGTAGCACTAATAATTCGTACTTCTAGGTCCCTACCAGAGGAAAGCAATGAAGTGAGATACAAGGGCCCCTATGAGGGTCTCATCTCTGTAGTGGCACACTCATACAGACCAGAAGTCATGACAGCACAGAGTTTCAGTAGCGCAGCAGATGGCAATGCCTTTCTGAGAAAACCAAATCTGAAGTTCATTATTCAGCCTGTCTTTCAGAATTTCTTCTCCACCCAAAATTTCATGCTTCCTTATTTTTGTAACACTCTGGAAAATTATTAAAGAAGCTGCCATTTCCTGAGGAATGAAAAAGAATGTTAAACTAATTGTACTAAGGGCTGTTTCAAGAGAGAAAGAACACATTTCCAGCTCAGGCAAATAGGTGTTTGGACACAGGCTGCCAATGAAAACCAAAAACTCAACCACTTTATGAGCAATTGTAGAAGATTCCTGAAGATTGTTGCACTCCTCACTTGGTGGGTTAAAGCATAGTAAAAGCTGTTGCCAGAGATAAAAATAATCAGACCATGTTCTCAATACACCCCTTTTTCAAGCACTGCTAACAGGCAGGTTTTAAATTCATTACTGGTTTCTCTTTGCCCACCGTGAAAAATTAACAAGCTTCAGTGTCACTTCTTCCCATTCTGGAAACTTCTCCCTACTACTACAGGTCTGGGTGTAAGAAACACAGGTTTTCCTTCCTGTGTTTGTCAAGTATGTAGTGTTTGAAGCAGCAGATTATTATTTCAGTTGAACCCTGACCTAATGCAGAACTTCAATTGAGAAGCTTTTGGGGAAGGGGGGAGGGGAAGGGGAAGGGCAGAAGAAAAAAAAAAAATGTCAGGTTCTGCACATTTTTCTTCTCTAAGAGATAATGAATGCTGGCCTTTTATTCATCTCCCAACACTTAGAAACAGTAGCACTGTGGGCCTAGAACACTTTCAAGCGGTGGTGTCACCTGGGTACAATTCTGTGTCAGGGATAACTTGATCTAATGGTTATAATTACCAGTAGAAAGGGCCCTCCCTGTCAGAAGCAGCAAACATGGTTCAGAGAGTAAGCAGATTCAGACAGCTGATCTGGCACAAAGATCCCCCCACCCCAAGCTAGATTTCTGATGGATTAGCTAGCTAAAAGTCAACCCGCTGTGCAAATGCATCCTTGGTAGATACAGCACAAGGGAAATGGCAGAAGCAAACAGCTTGCAAAGAGGATAAAGCAGGACCACTCCTCTTGACAGAAACTCACTCCTAGGCTGGTTTAGGGCTAACACAGAAGATCTGTGCCAAATCAGACACTTGGAATAAATGGAAACCTTTAGACTCATAGTGCTACTACTCAGGTTTCTGGGCTAGAAACTGTTTTGCCAGAGGTAGCTAACCTTCCACAATTTTCTCAGTTCATACTGATCCCTCAGCTTAGGCATTTGATTAGCCACACAGTTAGGAACCTTTTAAAGGCAATTACTTGCAGCAAGTACAAGTGATTTTGTTAGGCTTTGATTTTTCAAATCTGAGAATATAAATAGCTTGATTCCTAGTGATCCCTTTAGGCACCTTTCTCTACCCAATTTACATCTAGGGTCCAGAAAGGCAGACGTAAACAAAAGAAAATGCTTCTATGAAAGCAACAGGGTAAACAAAATATTATAAATAGGCAATCTTTATATCCTCTATGGTATAGATTTTCACAGATAAGATACTGTGAGAGATCCATTAGAATAAGTGGTCAAGAACAACTTTTCTGTGCAAAACCAGAAATCCGGATAGCATACGTAAACCTACCTCCAGCCCTACGAACTACCAAAGGCACAGTCAACAGGAGCCAGAAGGCTGCCACTGCCCAACAGTAAATGAAAACTTCAAATATCAAACTACCAATGTGCAAAGAAAGAGACATGCATTTAGATTCTGAACTTCTGTGAGCCCATATGTGGTTTTTAAGAACTTTCTATAGTCAGTCCGATGTTCTGAACAGGCTTGCTAACAGTTCTAAAGCAGGTAGAGTTATCCTCCCTCAGGTAAGCAGCAGGCTTTGAAAGATAATCCATGGAGAGTCAGACAGACAAAATTTCAGATTAGTTGAGAGAAAGCTCAGAATCTCCTTCCACTATACTTCAGATCATGACCAGATTTTACCCTTCAGCACTTGTTACTCTGAAGTTCTCCTGACTGAAACCAAAGATGATCCTTTCGATAAGAAGCAACATGGATCTTCTTTCCATGTATAAGGATTAAAACATTTCTCAAACCGGGAAAGAAACAGAGATTGATGAGAAAAGCATTACATTCTTTAGACCTTTTAAAAGAGATCTTTAAAAGGTGAGTAAACACACTTTCCTTTCACTGTCAGCAGAAACAAGAGATAGGTTTACCTTTGAGATCAATTCTGACAAGGTGTAAGGGGAACAAAAATAAAGCAAAAAAAAACCCCAGAAATAATACCTGTGCCAGGCCAGAGCCTCTGTCTTGGAAAAAAAAGGAATTTATTAAAAAATATTTCCAAGGAACAGCGAACCACCTCCTAATGAACAGCTTGAAAACAACAGTAAAACTATCTTCTCAGATTCTGCAACTCAAACCTAACACAAAGAATGTTCTCTGTATTGTTCTCTTCACTAACAGTTTCTTAAATTTAATTCTGAGGATAAAGACCATCAATTCTTTTGAACATTAAATCTTCTGACAACTACCAAAGTGACTTTATAATTTTGCCAGTTTCAAAGGTAACCAAGATTTCATCTTGCATGATAATGAGTTTCCCATGAATAGGAAAACAATGAGAAGATAAACAAGGTAGGAAACTGTTTCCTTAAAGGTATTTATAACAAACTGCAAGCATCTATAAATGCAAAGAAATAGCTGATGTAACGGTAATAAGACAGACCAACAAATTTCCAGAGGAAGAATAGATATTCAAACCTGCTGCAAGATTCCTGCCATAAGACAAAGATCTTATCCCAAATCACTTAGAATCTGTTTTCCCTAGTACAAAACATGGTGTCTGGCCACCTTCAATATTTGACAGCAAGCATTCTATAGGTAAAAAATCACCTACCACCAGGGAGATGGCATTTTCTCGGTGTAAGATTTCATTAGCCTTAGAATCAAAAATGTCTAACTGCAAGAAGGCCAGTTAGTGAGTGCCCTTACTATGGTGTAAAAAGCAGTTTAAGAAAGAAAGACTGACTACTTAGCAGGTAGGTCCATCTGCTGGGGTATCTAATTTGAACCTCAAAACACCAAAGATTAAGTCATTCTGTATCTGAAGCATCTGATCAGCTATTCCTGTTCTCAGAATCAAGAAGCATTCTAGAGTGGCCAGAGCAAGAGGAATACCTTTTTGCCTTCGAGAAGGGCAGATTCTAGTACTTTAGAGACTGGATGGATTGCTGTTTAGAAGGTAATTCATTCACACCATTTTCAATCTAGGGTGAAATCAGACATTGAGGAAAGCCCAAAGCTCAGAAGAGTCACTTCACAGTTTGAGAAACCTTTTTAAGATAATACCTTCCCATCTCAAATTCTTCTAGAGTCTTCCTTGAGATTGACTATGGAGCTATTCTCAAAACAACTGCAGCAATACACAGACATTTATTCATATAAAAACCAGAAAACTTATAGCAAGAAAAACTCTCCAAATTTCTTCCTGATTTTAGAAGGCAAATGAGAAGCAGAGGTGTCTGGGGAGGGGAAAAAAAAAAAAAGCTTCTGTGTGAGAAAAAAAAACAGACAAGTTTGTGTGAGAAGCAGCAATGCAGGGCAGATTACTTATGCCACTACCTCTCCACCATGGTTTGATGGTGTATGGCCTTTGACTAGCAGCTTAAGTTTCTCATTTCTGTAACTAGGATGCTTCATAAGCAAAACCAATAGATTTAGATCTCTAAAGAAAATATTTCATCTCAGTGGCATGGATTCAGTTTAAATTTGGTGCACATTTGCCCTTCATGGGTATTACAAACAGTTTACATAGATTTTGAATTATGCCGGTATTTCATTTGAAAAGAATACGTCACATGTATGAATTACATCCCAGCTCATGACCCTTCATATGCCATAAACTAACACCTTCCTTACCCTAGACCAAACCTAAGACCTAGATCCCTGTATGTTTGTGCACACATCTGCCTACTCTCCCCTGCTAGCAAGCAGCTACACGGCTTGCATGTCTGCTTTTCCAGGACACTGACAAACTGCATGTCAGAGGGAACACAAAGAAAATGCACAGGCAAAGCAAGGCAGAGGTAAAGAAAAAGCATATGCAACAAGCGCAGGAAATAAACTGTCTGAGCCAGAAGGCTATCCTCAGGCAGCGGGGAAAAAGAGTCTAGTTCAGCAGAGCCTTTCTACTGCCTGGGGATGGCTTCTAGCAGGTTACACCTCTGAATACCCTGACTGCTGTCTTCATGTTGCACGTAACCCTCTCCAAACTGAAAGGGGGGGGGGGATATACTGCTTTCAGAGAACACCACAACACTACAATTTGCTACAGTAGGATAAAAAGGTTAAGGAAAAAATAATGCTAGAAGAAAACCTATTCCATTATTTGTGACAGAGGTTAAAGTGAAAGATGGATTACCCGTATATAGACACAATACAGAAGAGACCAGCATTCTGCTAGGACACCCGTTGCTGTCTTGGTGCAAGACATAACAAAACAAAGCACACCTGAGAAAATGGTCCCTGCCTCTCAAAGTTCAGTCTTATAACTAGATTAAAATCAGACCCAGACAGAACAGTGGGGAACACTGAAAGGCTACATATTACTTCTCATACACAGAAAGCAAACATTATTTCTTACAGTTTTAAATATGAAGAATTAGGAAGAAATAATTTTAAAATCAAATGAGACTGTGAAACTGAGTGACAGGTATATCAGGACAAAATGGCAGACTATGGATTAAGGATGATGTAGATTAAAAGACATATTTTGAAGTGCGAGTCTGAGAAATCACCATGAATTCAAGAACCATTTTTAAGGTTGAGAAAGAATATGAATCTGGTGCAAAAAGGAAGCTCTACAAGACTCTGGAAAAAAAGAGACTGGGTTACCAAAAGCTACCCAAAAGCATAGTATTGCAGGAAGGAAAATACAAGCAGAACTTCAGTGAGCCCCACACAAAAAGCTGGGAGTAAAGAACAACAGCCTCTGCAGAAAAAACAGTGGAAAGGAAGGAGGTAATCAAAAGGGGACACAGACAGGAAACAAAGGTGGAACAACACTTCAAGAGCAGCACAGTTGATAGTGACATTTGTAGCTGACAGGGAAAGGAAAATGAAGTACTGGATCTGAACCTTAGCTAGGAAGGGATCACCGTAAACAGTGATTCCAATTGTAGTGGAGCACAAACGAAGCTGCAGTGGAGGACAAGAGCCTCAGACAATGCACGCAAAGAATTCCGAGATGAAAAAAAGGAAAAGGAAATTAAGAGGTAATTGCAAAGCCAAGAGAGGGCACAGGCATTTTGTACACTTCTTGTTAAAAAAAAAAAAAAAAAAAGAGGAAACATGTCTACAGGTACTATGAGGGAAAAGAAAAGCTAGGAGTTGAGCAAGTGATTAAAGGAAAGAGGTAGATAGAAAGGACAAAAGGTTCAAGGGAGATATGGGCATGTTCTTGTATAGTGCAAGATGTAAGGGCAGATGAAAGGGTTAGGAACAGGAGGAAAAAAAATTCTGTTTTTACAAGATGATTGTAACAGTCGGAAGAAAGTGATAAAGGATAGACCAAATTCAGTCAGAAAGTCATCAAGATCCCATGCAAAGAAAGAACTGTGTGTCAAACAACATGCAAAACCCATATGAAAATGTTGTGAATCATGGGCTACTATTTGTCAAGCTTGATTAGACCCTATCAGTGTAGCACGTTGGTCAGGCACGCCCCTTTGCAGGTAACACCAATATAAAAAAAGGGTTGCTGGAGGACAATCCAAGTGGTTCAAAAATTTGCAGAGAAGGCATTTGCTATTGTAAGAACAAGGTTCATAAATCAGACACATCCTGAAAACAGGAAAATGGGAAAAATCAGGCTGGCATGATCCAAATTCAAAATACTTGTAAGATACAGGACATAAAAAAGCATGGCTGCATCGCAAGTACAATCCAAACAGTGGTGGAGATCCTGAAGGAAACCTTGCAATTATGAAAAATACAAAAAATTCAGCAGTTGCATCAGAACAAGCATGCAGGCACGGCTCGATGAAAACCAAATGAAATTAACTGACTTTGTTTAATGAGAGGCTAGAACAAGAATGCAGGCCAAATCAAGTTAGGGCAAAGAAGCATGTAATTACTGTCAAAGAACAGTGAGTGAAAATGCAGAACAAGCCAGGAATCAAACCTGAAAAGAAAAGCTCCTGGGGAGGAAACAAGTGTGTTGTATGTAACAATACAGAGCAAAGATAAAAACCGGATCCTGGCACTGTTTAGAAACGGAAGAATCTGAAGGCAACAGGAAAAAGTAGTCTAGTGCTTCCTCCATGGTCTGGCTCAGGATGGAAAGCATATGCAAAAGGTAACAATAAATAAAGGGATGCAGCATACTGATGACAGCAAAGAAAGCCATGCAACTGCAGTTTTGAGTGTCAGCTTCCGTCTCAAGAATAGCAAGCGTCTCCATCCACAACCAGGTGATTGTGAATCAAGTTCTCCCTTTGTCCCCACTTGAATTTTACCTATTTCTTCTCAGTTACTGTATACTTGCACTTTGGAAAAAGTCAATTATCAGTATGATTTGTAGTGTAATTTGTACTGAATTCATCAATACTGAACACATCCAACTTTCACTTCAACCTCCCAGGCCACTGTGCAGTTCTACTCTATCCATCTTATTTTGTGAGGAGTGCAAATTCTCCCTATAGTTGTGTAATATGTATTATAGTCACAGAATAACTTAGGTTGGAAGGGACCCTGCTGAAAACACGGCCAACTTTGAAACTAGATCCAACTTCAAAGATAAAGTAGGTTGTTTAGGACCTTGCCCAGTCACATTCGTGCATCTCTGTCATTCTGTCCCTCAGTACAATGCTTGACCACCCTCACTGTGAATTTTTTTGCTCAATACTGAATTGGAAATTTATTTATCTATCGATTTGCATCTTCTGCCACTTGCCCTTTTACTGTATTATTCCAAGAAGAGCCCTAGAGAACATTAAGTATCTAACAGCATAGAATAAGGGAAAAAAAGATCACTACAGTCATGAGAAATCCTTGCAGTAGGTAATGAGTAATCAGCTTTTTGCTGCCTGAAGTTATCCTGATCAGGTGTGGCAGAAATCTAAACACATCTGTCAAAAGGACATCACTAGAGATTTATTAAAGATGAAAGATGATCATTGAAGATATGAGAGAAGAACAAGAAAAAATGGTATTCCAAATGGTATACGCATTGGAAATGAAAACAAATAATTTTTCATAGCAAGATTAGGTACTCACCATCTCTCTTGCAATCTCCACAGCTTCCTGCAGCCCATAGAGCCTGCCACAGACCAGGTAGATCCCATTGGCCCAGAGAATACAACCCTCATGGACCCAAAATTCATTGCTGTCAAGAGGTAGTTCAGGAATTTGTAACTCCAGCTCAGTGCCACCTTCTGAAGTGGGCATAGAGGGTTTTGAGTCCAAAGGAGTCTTTTCACCACCACTGGCACCATCAGTGGTTGCTTTTTTACAAGAAGCTCCCCTTGAAAGTGACCGAGAGGCTCCACTACAGTCCTCAGAGCGGTGCCGCCTCTTAAAGCGGGGATGAGCAGCTAGGCTTCTTTGTTCCTTCTGTTGTTGCTGTTCTTCCTCCTCTTCCGTATCCGTCTTGGAACCATTAGAAGCACTTTTGTGCCGTACCTTGACCTTGCTCTGCATTTCTGTGGCCCTCTTTGGAGGTGGGTTCTTGGGCAAGGTGGCTGCATAATCCTGGGGGTAGAAAGGACCAAAGAGGTCACCCATGTTACGATAGCTGGCCCATTTGCCACACAGGCAGCAAACCAGATGCCCTAAGACAGAAGACTCTGTTACTACAGGGCCCTGAAGCATGAAAGTTGATGTGGGCAGCACTTTGCTCTCCGTGTTGCTAGGAGGGGGTGTTGAAGACCTCTGTCCTTTCCGACCCCTCACCAATTTGTTTTGCTCCTCTTCCTCTGCATTAATGATTGTGCATACAGCGCCTAATTCACACTTGTTTACCACATGAATGTAAGGGAAAAAGGACTTATTCTTGGAGTCAGTTTTATCTACAGACTGGGTGGCATATTTGAGCTTGATCTCTGGTTCTTGAGGCTCCACAATCGGAGCAGCCCGTCTAGGTTTACGCTTCCGTGGCTGTGCTGCGGGTTTTCGCCTCTCCCTCCTTTGCCTCTTCGGCTTTGGCTCACCACCACCTACCCCTTCTGAAGACTGTGAAGGTACTGGTGGTGGTGGCGGTGGTGGTGGCAGTTGCTGCTGTTGCTTCTTCTGCTTGTTCACGCTCCCAATTGGCCTCCCCTTTTTCTTTCCAGAGGGAAAATATCCTTTTGGAGGGAAACCATCTGGCTTGGGTGAAATGTTTGTCACATCTCCATCTTTTTCCTCAGACTTTGGATTTGGTTCGGAAGTAAACACACTGGAAGGGGAAATTGTTTTTGAGTCAGAAAAGGCCAGAGTTCCAGCTCCACTTACAGATCCATCAGACCTTCCCTGACCAACTGATTTCTGAGAAGGTGGTGGGGCTGCACTGGATCCTGTTCCTTCTTTACCAACAGTGGAATTTTCAGTGGTCTCTTTCTTGGTTTTATCATCTTCACTGCTTTGCCACTCTTCTGAAGATCTTGGAAGAGTTAGTTCAGCAGTTGTATCCTGGATTGCTGGCCCCACTTGATCAGACATCTCTCCTTTTCTCTTCTCAGCCTCTGGTCCATGTCCAGCCACATTTCCTCCTTCAGGTCCGCTCTTAAGGGACAGGATGTCATCAAGAGTGACAGTATCTGCACCAGTTTCAGCACTGTTGGTAGAAACACTTCTCCTAATATTGGGAGAAGTGATTTTTTGAACAATAGCTTCCAGTTTTAATCCTCGCCCCTTTCTTGGGGGCAGTATTTTGGTCTTAGCCGGGCTTGTGAGGGAAACAGCAGGGCAATTCCTGTTTTCAGGACTTGGAAGGTCCTTGAAGGAATCTCCCTTTACAACTGACTTGCCAACATCTTGGCTTTGAGATGAATGGGCATAGGAGTTGTATGTTTTATCAGCTCCTTCTTTTGCTGAGGTCATCAGTCGCCCTTTATCTTCACTGCCACTGTTCTTCATATCCTGTGGCTGTCTTTTGGTAGGGATAGGCGAGATGAAAGAACGGACTCTCCTCCTCATAATTAATGGATTTTGAGGAGACTGGTCTTCCTGGCCAGGAAGCCTGAGCATGGCATTACTAGGCTTGGGCAAATCTGTAGGTTCCTCTCGGCGATGCCCATCACTTTCTTGAGGGCAAAATCTTTTCTGATTGGCTACTCCTAGAGGGCCGCTGCTTTTGGCAGGAGAAGTTTGCCGAGAGAGGTCCCAACCAGATTCATGGTGCTGCAACTTCTGATTGCCATGTTTCAGCTCAGCGCATTTGCTCTGAGTACTGTCACTCCCCATTACACAGCGCCCAGATTCCTGGCTTCCAGTATCATGGTAGGAGCTACCTTGAATGTACATCATTCCATCCTTATCATTTTTTAAGGGACTCCTTACTCTCTCCAGAAACTGTTGTTGTCTTGGGCTCTTCCTTGCCCCTTCCTGTCTGTGCTGAGCTGCAGCAATCACACCCTGAGCAGTGCTGCTTGCCCAGTCTTTGTAGTCTTCTTGCTGTTGCTGGTATATCTGTCTCTTGTAATGATACTGGGAATTTAAACTCTGGTTAGGGTCACCGAAAGCATGAGGCCTAGCATTTGTGTGATATGCTGCAGCCAAAGATGGGCCTTCTGAATTCTGAGGGTAAGCTGAATGCAAAGAACCCCTGTTAACTCTTTCAGATAGTGTCATGTGCGGGTTCATGTGATGCAAATCTGTTCCTGGTCCTCTGCTTCTGCCTGGTGACATCTTCAGCTTATCAGCAAGGTCCTGAAACTGAGATGGTGATTTACCCCTGCTGCTTCCAGTTCTGCCAGGTGCCCGTCTCATCTGCGTCGATCGGCTGTCCTGCTGGGGAATGTAGTCTGGAGCAGCATCAGAGACTGCAGCTCCTGGGCTAGCGTTGCCTCGGAAAGATTCGTGCTTGATGCCAGCAGGATGACAATGGTCTCCTGTTTTTTTATTATTGAGACTAGCTGAGCTCTTTGACTGTTCAAAATCTTCTTCTTTTATTTGCCCACTGTGAGATTTCATCTTTGTTTCCATGGTCATTAAACCACCAGGGAGTATTACTGACTGGCTCAAGCCAGGGGGAAGACTCCTTCCACTTCTGGCCTCAGGACCCATGTGCCCCATTGGGTGAGGGCCAGGATCCCTGACTAGTTGCCGTAATGGAGATATGTCACAGATCACTGATCTTCTCTCTGAGAGCGCTCCCCCTTCATGGGCAGAAGACTGAGACTCCACATCAAACTTCCTAGCAATAGGGTAATCAGCTAGATTTATCTGCTTCATGTCAGAAGCTGCGCTGCCAGACTTCCTATCCCAGGGACCCCAGTGAGGGCCTTCCAGGAGAGACCCCATGCTCTTATTTAAGAGGCTCCTATTGGTCAATTCATTGGTTTGACTAATTAAGATATTAGGCCTCATGGCTCCCTCCAAACTCCCAGCCATCCCAGAATGCTCCTGGGCATTCCTAGAATACCGTCTGTCTGGATGATGGTGGTACCCCTGTAAGACTTCCTGTAGGAGGCTAGGAAACTTCTCATTCCGGCCTTTGCGCTCACTGTGCCCTGGAAAATCCCCTTTTTCTTGACCAGGATACTGTGGAAAGCCACCAATATTTCTCTGTATACCAGATGCTATATTATCCTTGTAACTATACCTTAAACTGCCAGGAGATTTAGAAGATTCTGTTCTTGCAGGAAAATTTGGCCCAACAACTGCATGACCAGGCTGGCTGTTCCCCTCTCCATTATGGTTAGTGTTATCTCCACTCTTGCTCCCTTTACTTCCTCCTTGAGTTTCTGTCTGTGTCCCTGCATGCCCAGCTTCTTTTGCTCCAGAAGCACTAGCTGGTGCCTGAGTAGCTGTGGAAGCATCATCTTGTGCAGGTTTATCTTGTCCACCTGACTTTTCTACTCTTCCTGTCATGGCTTCCCGGGAGACAATCACCCCAACTGCCTTTTCATTCACTTTTGGGGCATTTTCCACAGCCACCACCGCTTCCTTCCCATCAGGGGAGGCCACATCTTCCCTAGCTGCAGGGCTGCTGCTGAGTTTTGATGGCTCATTCTGAGAGCCTTGTGCTGGTGAGGAGTTGGATCTTTCTAAGTTACCCCCTTTGTAAGTGGTGTCTGAGCTGGTGCTCTGGCCACTCAGCTGTCTCACCCTTTCCGCATGATCCTCTGAACTACTGGAACAGCCACCATCAATGGACTCTGCCAGGGGAGACTTGAGTTGCTCCTCTGCCTGGGAAGAGCCTTCTGAATTGGTGCAGCTGTCAGCCTTCTTAGAAGAGGATGACCTTTTGGAACTTTTTTTCTGAGGTGCCAAGGCATCTGAGAGCAGCATGTGCTGGACTGTGTTGGGCAGATTGGCCACTTGAGAACTTAGAGCACTCAGGCTGCTCAGCCCTGGATCTGTGAGCCTTTTTTCCTGCAGTCCTTCCAGCCCAAACCCCTTGAATCCTCCTGCATGAGCATTGGGGCTTGGCATCATAGATGGTGTAGGACTAAGCTGAGGCATCATCTGCAGGATTCGGTTTCTAGAACCCATAGACATGTTGCCTTGCCCACACTGAAGATTTTCTCCACCTGGCATGAGTGGAGAAGGGGTAGAGCTGCAGCTTGGAGACTGAACCACAGATGCAGCAGGAGATGGATTCGAGATTGGACTGAAGTTTTGGTGGAACTGCATTGGTGACCTTACAGGAACTTCAGCCTGGCTGTACTGTCCCACTTGACTTTGAAGAGAGAGCTTGGTGGCAGCATTTGAATACTGCATGACGTGCTGAGGCGGGTGCTGTTGCTGTTGCCCCTGTTGCCCACTTTGGGGCAGCTTAGACTGCTCAAAACTTTTCATCGGTTGAGTCTGAAAGCTGTAGTTTGACTGAGTCCCATATGCCTGTGCATTGGAACCCACAGCATGGCCTTCATACTGCGACCCAGAATTCACACTGTAGCTTCCGTCGTAATTCTGTCCTGACTGGCCAAAACGCTGTGGGGAGGGGAAAGAGGAAGAGGAGGACGACGAAGGCGGCTGATAGTGTTGGCTGAACTGACTTACTCGTAACTGGTACCCAGAAGCAGAGGAAGGCAGTGTGGATGGACGCTGCATTGGCTGCAAGTGTGAGGTGCTAGAGGCAGACTGGCTGGAAGCCTGGGGTAAAGGCTGATGAGACTGATAGATCTGCTGTCTCAGCTGCTGCACCTGCTGCTGCTGGCTAGAAGCCTGCTGCTGATACTGGGCACTCCCTGGAGAAAAAGGACCAGTATAATCCTGCTGATAGTGGGATACACCCCCAAGGGTTGAATGCTGTGTTTGAAACTGGCCCACATGTCCCTCACTCCCATACTGACTCCCAAAGCTACTCCCTTGAGGGGGCCCATAGCTCTGTACTGGTCCAGAAGGCCTGCGCTGCGGTGGCTGCTGCCCTCCTGACGCCACTGGATCTTTGTTGGCAGCCATATAGTAAAACTCTCCTGCTTCTTTTCTGAAACCTTGGTAGCTCTGATGGCCAGAGCTCTCACCAGGCATTGCTGTAGAGGCTCCTGTTGCTCCACGACGTCCACTGCCAGCACCCCCTCCAAAGCTCTGGAACATCTGGGTCTGCTGGCGGGGGCTGAACTCTTCCAGTCGGGATGAACTGTGCACTTCCTGCGGGTAGCTCTGCTGGTTTCCGTGGTAACTACTTTGCTCCCGAAAGGACTGCATGCTGTTCAGCAGCAGAGCGGCAGCTTGAAAGCCCTCCTAAATGGGAAGAAAAGAGAGGGAAAAAAAAAGGTATAGCATCCACATCTCCCAGTCACACCAATACCACTGCTCAATTTCACTGTTTTAATAGCAATTAAAATTTAGTATTTGTCTCCTGCTTTCTGGTACATCAATGTGTATCCCCACTCCATGCAACTTTCCAACCTTATAGGTAATGCCAAAGTAAGAGGAATCCTTCATATTCAAGAAAATACAAGTTGGTAGCCTACTACTTGTTGGAGCTCATTTTTAGCATTAGTATTTCCCACAGTCATCTACTAACTGGGTCTGCTTAAGTGCCCCTGAAGAATCAAAACATATTTTGCAAAGCAAAGAACAATTCTCACCCTCCAACTATTCTTTATGGCTAACACAGAGAGTACTCAAGTATTTTGCTACTATGGTTAAAGATGCACCAACAAGAACCCTGCAACAGATTCAAACCACACTTGCCGGAATGATATCCAAGGCCCACATTTCACTCTGGGAAGTGTCTCTATTAGAAGACACTCAAGACACAATTTACCAAAGCTCAAGCCAAGATATTCCAATGAAAAAGACCTACAGGAACCTGTGAAAGAACTGGCAGCAGCATGCTCAAAGACATCTGCTCCACGCTGTTCCTGACTACTGCAGTGACACTTCTCGGTGAAAACCAAGACAGCAAGACAAAACAAGCTATTTCCTGCCCCCCACCCCATCTGCTTTGTTTTAAGAGATGGAAAGTCAGACTAAATACACTATTTGAGTACAAGGGTCTACAACTTTATCCCTTAGAACTTTTATATTACCTTGAATTAAACTGAAAACATTTGTCAGACAGAATACATACTTTGGAACACCATATATGATTATCCACATTTGCATAACTAACACTTAAGTAAATGCACTTCAGGAAGGTTCTCCTATGTACTTCAATCTATTATTATTCAGTGTATAGAGCACAGCTGTAAAGTTGTTTGAGGACGCTGGTTAGTCCCTCTACAAAAGCCTGACACATCACTAGATGCATTAAGAAGTATAGTAAAGAAGTATATGCATATATACTATCTTATAAAAATTAATATTTACATGAATAAATAAAATCAATACACAGATGGAAAAAGCATTTCATTTCTGAAACACCTTGTGGATTTCCCTTCCTTAAAACAAACTGGATAAAGCCACCTGGAGAAATGCCTTCCTTTAAATAAATGTTAAGACACTGCTCACTCTTTTCCAGGAAACAGAACCCTGACTCCTCAGATTGGAACTTCCTGGAAGACTTGCCTGCATTATTTTTTCTCATTTAGTCACATTTTGTGCTTGCCATGTGAACCCACTCAAAAGTCTAGTTTTGCACTTAAATGTTTTGTTCAAGTGGATGATCACCAAAGAGTCCAAAGAAAACAAGCACACAAATGAGGAGATGCAGGCAACATCTGGCATCATGCTCTTTCTCCATCTACCTCTCAAGATTTAATTTTTTAATTAATATGTATGCTACATACAGAAGCCTCTAGCTCTACCACTAGGGTTTTTAAGAAACTTACCCTGATCATATCTGGGTTTCTACTAACTGTTTGCACACGCAGGCTACAGAAAACACACCAAAAAACCCCACTGCAATGCATGTCTCTACAGTACCTCTCTGCTAACTCAAAGGCATCTTTATGTCGCAGCCTCGGTTCACGCAGCTTGATGTCCGCCAGAATATAACCAAAAGATTTACTAGAATCAGAAGGGAACTTTCAGATTGTTAATACTTCCAGTTCTGCCTCTCCTCTTCTAGAAAGTCCACCGCTATTTTAATCTTATGCTCTAATATTTTAAGTGTCATACTATAAGAGAGGTTTGCTCTTCTGCTGAACTTCCACCTTTTTAGCATTTTAAAGACTACACATATCACATGAATAACACTTCTATGAATGCCACAGCGTGCCAATCTGTCCAGTTTGGGCTTCTTATGGATAAACCCCTCCTTTTTCTGAATTATTCCTTTTCATGTTTCATCAGTTTGAAGCTCCTGCCCTCAAACCTGGGGTACCTAATGAAAGCTTGTTTCTCCCTTTTTGTATGACTTGCTGTTCAGGGAAAAAAAAAAAAAAAAAAAAAAAAAAAAAAGAGAAAGAAAGCCCAAAAAAACCAAACCAAACCAAACAACCCAAACCAAATCAAAAAAAAAACCCCCAACCAACACTCCAGGAAAAAAAAACCATATACAGAAGTAGAAGTTATCAAACTAAAGGTAAGAAACATCTACCGTAACTGGCAGCTTCTCTAGATAAGCAGTCTGGAGCTCTACAATCAGCAACATGCATGTGCTTTGGAGACTGCGTGAACACCCTGTCAGTCACGCATTTTGCAACCTCTCTCATGAAAGCAGCATTTCCATCCTCACCACAGGCTCAGTCTCTCACAGAATCTCAGCCTAATTTTTAAGTGTAACTTCAATAAAGCATACTTTGCATGGTCTGATGAACAAGGTCTCAGGAAGCCTCTTTTGCATTATATCATACAAAAACTTCTGTCACTGATGATATTCGTTCTTCTATAACAATACTAACAAAGGCTTGAAAACTGCTAAAATACATTGACAATGCCAGGAAACATCCTTAAGCCCACCTCACTTAAAAAAAAAAAAATTTAAATTATATAATGGAACAGAAATAGCACAAGATGCCACAAAACACCTTCACTTCAGGAACAGATACCGATTAAATGTCAACCTGAGGCACAAATTCCTATCCTCCATAATCTCACGCAACCACAGAATATTTATTATATAGTCCAGGAGATATATTCACTAATCAAAACACAGAGAATATTTTTCTCCTTCAGTTTATTTTTTTTTTAATCTTGGATTTCACCCTGACAAATGGATAACAATTTTTCATCAGGAGAACTCAGATTACTGGTGCCCTAAGCAAATGCTTTCTGTTTTCATGCCTCCTACAGAACAACACTTGCTTTGAGTATCTCACAAAACCTTGAGTAACACAACCAAAAGAATAGCAGCCCAAAAACAAAAAAAAAAAAAAAAAAGGCATTTCATTAATAAGAAGAGTAAGAAAAGATAGGAGGTGCTTCAATTCATTACATCATTGATAACTTAAGACATATAGCACATTTGCTGTCATTAATGTGCCATAAATGCAGGACTATTGCAATTACTATTGTAATAATCTTTCTTAGTAATACCAGTGCTGTAAAGTGCTAAGATCTAAGTGCTATGTTCTCAGCAAAACCACTGAGAATAATTCCATGAGCAAGCCCTGTTAATAAAATACATTCAGACAGATGAAGCCTTCAAAGTCTACCTAGATCCACAGGAAAGAAAAAAAAAAAAAAAGTGATTAAACTTTTACTGGAAGCCTTTAAAAATGCTTTTCAGCTGGTACATATTCCTCCACCTGCAGGAACTCCACAGAACAATACATACCCTGGCTGCTGACTAGAAACTACAACACAATCATATAAAACTGCATTAGAGTGGTACATATCCCTAATCACATTCCCAGCAGAAGGGTCAAAGTCCCACCTCCAAAAAAGTGCACCATTAACAGCCACAAATTACACAAATTTATAGTATTTTCCAAAACACAACCAAAACATCCAAAAACCTTCAACATTTATTCAAGAAGAAGGTAAGAATCTGGCACAACTTTCACTATTCCAGTGTCACAACTACAGTCTCACTACATGTGCATCCAGCTCTCAAAGCTTCATGACTCTCCTCAAGTATTGATAGCCTATAGCTGTAGAGCCATCAAAGCATATCCATCTAGACACTACAGACTACATTCACTGGGATAAGCAGTTACACTCTGCTCCAACATGTGCTTCATCCCTAATAGCCCAGTAATCAAAACTTGCCTGCGATCCACTAAGAACAAAAGAAGCATATTACCAGTTTGTGTGGCTGATAAAAGAAACCTCACTTAAAAAAAGTCACTGTTCATAAATCACAGAGAGAAGCACTAGGTCCTGTTATCCATATCTCAGACTTATTTGTGAAACATCTGAAGTTATTTCAGGCAGTCTTTCAACCTACCTTCTCCATGTGAATTTAATTTTAAGTACATCTACAATGCAGATTTTGTTCCTTGTTTAATCGTCTGAAACAGCCTTATAGAACTGTGTTAACATAGGAGTTCCTCAAAATATGGAGCTACTGCACTGTGATCCCACTGTGAGCAAGATTATCAAATGGTAGGCAACAGCATGAAAGCATCTTTCAACAGTTCCTGCATGTATATGAGACTGCTCCCGACCACTGCTGATTAGCAGGGTTCATCAGTACTCCCACACCAAGATTATTGTGTGAAATGATCTTCAGCAACATACTGTGCTAGATTTTTTTTTCTAAATCCATATAAATCTTTAGAAATTTTTTTTGGTCCTGATTATCAAAGATTGGCCAAATACAGGACAGCGGTCCAGATCTTCCCACATAATACTGATGCAAGTATAGTAGTGCATCACTGCAGACAGACAGCTCAAAACAAGTGAGCTAAAAACCAAAACACTGTGGGGATATGCTTCACTCTTAACGATAAGCCTACAAAGGAGCAACCAAAGCCAGCATCACTTAATTCCACAGGATGTAAGCGAGGTCTTTCTGCTTCGTTAAGTTTTCTTTAGATTTAGGTTGACTACTGCGACCCATCTGCGCAGGGAAGTCTCAGGCAGCAGTCAAATGCAATATATTTTCAGTGATCTGTCAAAGACCTCTCGCTTCCTAGCATGCTTATCAGGAAAGAAAATGTAGTTACAGGCAGGTGACAAACAGTAAGATAGCATTTTCCATAGTTAAAAAATGTACATGAACAAGTGGGGATTTTAGAGTGCCCAGGCTTCTAATTAAAAATACTTGCTAAATGTGCAGTTAACAGAGATATACTTGTCTCTAGCCACTTCCAGTCACAATCCATACAAAATGGAAAATCTACGATTTTTGCCCTTCCTCACTGTATCTTAAAGTAGCAGTGCACACTCACAACCAAAAAAACCCCATCATGTTAGAACTTGAGTATAAGCAACTCAGTGGCATAGTTTGTAAATTAACAATCTCCAGGATCTGAATTAAGTCTGAAATACAGGAACAAAAATACGTACTTAGTATCACTTCCATTGTTAAGGCCAAATTGCTAACCCTCATTTCTGCAGGTACACATTTATTACTTGTACACCTGAGCAATGGCTGGGAGCTTGTTTCAGTTTTGGAGGAATATTATTACCCTGTCTGCTACTTTTAAGACAATGCAGATCAGCTACGCCACAAGCAGATGAATTTAAGGATCAAACCTAAGACTGCATGTAATAAACCACAGATCTAACTTATTCTTTCCACAGTTTGAGGACTTTTTAAAAGAAAAGGGAATCCAGTTTTAGTTTTCAGCCTTAGGTGTGGTACAGAAGTAAACCAAGACAGCCAGCACTTCAAAAGGTCATCAGTTTGTCCAAGCAGCACACTTTTTTCAAAAAGATGTGGTTACCCCAAACTGCAAACACATTTTCTCCATACCTTTCTATAAAGTTGTTTCAGATCCTGCTCCATTAAGAGTTACTTTTGCATACTAATAAACAGAATGATCTAAGACATGGGAAACTCTGATATTGTCTTATTCACCACTGCACTTTTAGAGAAACCAGCAGTCTAATCTGGCTCTCACCAAGTCATAGTCATTTATTCTACCAAAGAAGTCTTACTGTACCACTCAGTTTAAAAAGTATACAATTAATTTTTACTGAGAGTGCCAGAACCTGTTGAAGCACATAAACTCAGATGAAAGTGTCTTGGGACGTATATAAAAATTGAAGTTAAAACCACAATACTTACGTTACTGAAAACTGAATTTTACATTAAAAAATAAAATTATGTCTTAAACTTCCATATGTAGCTATTATACATGCTAAGGTGTCTAATAAGAAGACATATTATCAACATGTCTTGAAGATCAGTGCTGGTATTGACTAAAAACCAAAACAAAAAAGTCCCAAAACACACACAAACAAAAAAAAATTAGTAACTTTGTCCTACCTGATAAAAAAACTTCATCAAAATATTCTTCAAATGAGTTAACGCTTGGCCAAGTGAATTGTTAACCAGTTTCCATCATCTCACAGAGACACTATGCCTTCTTTATCAAACAGTCCGTACAGCTTTTTAGAAAGTCAGTATGTATGAGTTTAAATCCAAGCAATTAAGGAAAAGGTTCTCACAAAATGGGTGAAAAACAGATGAGCGTGGCAGAAGGAACATAGTGAACTTTGTCAGTTGAGAGAGGGGAATGCTCTGGGGATTATAGTGCTAGATAAGATCTACTTTCACTTCTTATTTCATATATTTCCCTAAGTGGCCACAGAAAATTTTCCTAAGCCTGAGTCACTGCATCTTTCTGCCTCACAGGGGAGACATGAACAGACATATTTGGAGTATTCAGCTGCTATAATAAAAAGATCATATAAAGAAAACAACAAAATCAGAATATTGCATGTGGCTATTATTTAACTGCTGATTTCTTCCCCACCCCAAAAATATTTTTTCTGAATTGTTTTTTTGAGGAAGGAAAAAAACAAAAAAACAAAAAAACAACACAACACAAAAAACACCCACACAACACCACAACACACACACACCCATTTGGATAACACCAAATTAAAATACCCAACTAGATTTTTTGCTTCTGCAAGTCTTCCTTACTCACTACATGAACACGCCATTCAGCAGCAAGCCAGACCAGGGAACTGATACAGTCAAGAAAACAATTCTGATAAGGAGAAAAGCCATTTCTGAACCGGCAGATCCATTCACTGTATCACTGCACAAACATCTGCACCAATAAAACAGACACAGCAGGAACTACTCAAGTGGCATGGCTATTGAAATGCACTTGAAATCAGAAGTTCATATTTAAAAGGCTCTTCATCTTTACACAACAGTCAAACAACCCTTCCCACTACCAAAATGAAAGTAACAGTGAACTCTCAGCTCCTCATTTCTTTTCTCCAAGCTGCAAACCAGCTGACTGCACATCCTAAGCCAATTCACCAGTCCTCCGAAAAGTCTGGCAACTCATTATAGGCCTCTTACTGCAAATTCACCTGTGTCCATATCTCTGATGTCTCCAAGCTCTCAAACATCACGTCTGCTTTGGCAATACAGCAAAATCTGAGCAACCATTTCAAGGACAGCTTCTGATCTGCTTTTCACTTCCTCAGACACGTGAGACAGGAGGTCCAGGAAAGGCATCACATTTCTCACCAAACATTCACCTTTCAGTTAAAAACTGAAGACAGTGAAAAGGAGAATTATTAATTGCAAGGAAAAAAGCAGAAAAAGTGTGATCATGGTCACCAGGTTCTATCTGTCCAAACTCCCACTTCCACTGCAGAAATTAATCCAGTACTAAAAATATTCTGAACTATACAGCAGTTAAAAAAACAACCAAACAAAAAAACCTCCAAGACATTTTTAATTAAATAATTTGTTCATACTAAGTAGTAGTCCTTGCTTTTAAAGTACTAAATGCATTATCTCTTCAAATTATAACAAGACACTAAGATTAATCTTAGGTAATATTTAATATTACCTGTAATATAGGTCTTTCTTTTCTATTCCATGTAGTCTATCTATGTATGTCTTTTGATTCTGTTTTACAATGCCTGGTACAATAAGCCTGTAACTAAGACTCCTGGGAACTCCTCAAGGCAAATGAAGTAAATTAACACAAAATCTCTATCAGTTATGTGCAAGTATTATTACAATACAGGCTACACACTGTATACTAGAATTAAATCCATCGATTAGTATAAAACCATTGCTGAGGATAATACCAACTGGTTACATTATATGCAGTAATATTACAATCAGGTGGAAATATAACCTCAATGTACTTAAAACTAAGAAATTAAAAGAATTACTGTCCAATTCCAGAAAACTTGTACTCAAATTTATGTCCTTGAAACTTCTTACAATTTTTGTTCCTTTAAGATAACACAAGACATTTAGCTATATACACTATAACACTATACCACTTTCCAAGTTTCAATAGCCAAGGTTATCATTCTTTCTATCAAATTTAGCACTTCATCCCCCTAAAGTGACACAGATTTAAGAGTCATTTGGGCTTTGAAGGTCTGCAAGGAAGACTTGAGGGAAAAAGAAGACAGTCATGGCCATAGGATGTTTACTGAAACTGTTAGTGGAAAGTAAGGTTTTTCTCTAACGTAAGAAAAAAAATGGTTGAACTTCCCTCCAAGGGGAAAAACAAAAACAAAACCAAAAACCACACCCCAAAACCACCACCACAACAAACAAACCCAAGCAATTTTAGTATTTTCTCACAAAAAAAACAACTTATTTTTCCCTGACATCTACAACCTATATCCTCTAAACAACACTTTGCTCATTCCTCCACCTTATGAATTCCACAGCATCTACCTCATGCTGAAGCAAACCCATTCTTACAGTTTAAGTGTCGTCTCCTGTGACAGACTAAAAAGGACAGACTAAGACTACAGCCACAGTTACGAGGAGACAGGATAAACAGTTCAGATTAATATAAAATAACTTCATACATTTAAGTGATTCAGCAAAAAAGATTACTTCAGTGACATCAGCATTTTAAGAAGTTCTTCCCCTTTCTACTCTTCCCACACCTGAGATTCTCACTCCTACCCCAACAAATCTTTGGATTTTTCAGATTGCATCAGTTTCTTGAACCATCTCATTATAAATGCTCACTGTAGCTGTACTGGCATAACCAACAGACAGAAGGCAGCATACTGCAGTGTTAGAGCAAAGTTAGGAACTCCTTACATTCATATTTTTTTAAATTCCTGTATCACTACTCCTTGGCTTAAAGCACTTAAATTGGTTGACCCTGATCAGCTCTCCCATGGAGTCAATGAAAGCCAACCAGAAAGTCTCTTCCCACATCAACTTTATGCATATAAGGTGATAAAACTTCTAATACACTTCAGTTAAATGTCTGGCATCGTATAGCATAAACTCAGGCCACCTTAACCAACGAACAAGATACAGTACCCTTACACTTCAAATTGCAGACACTTAACCACACACTTCTATGTTCTGTTGCCCCAAAGTCATGGTGAATAACAACAACCCTCAGACCACACCAGAGTCACAAAATTAATGAGCATAAACAGTTCACAGAAGTGAACAAGTGACAACTTCAGATCTTCTCACAAATAGTGTCTAGAGCTTTCTCCTCCCCCAAGAGATTTTGGTACCACAAGCTGATGGATGAAGCTTCCACTGCATATAGTCCATCTTGTATCCTACAGCATATATCCTGAAGAAAGACAGCAGTTGAAAGCAAAGAGGAGGGATGATGAATACAGCACCAGAGAAAAAAAAACACCTATATGAATAAAGATTAGTGGAGGATAACAAAGTTGTTTGCACTCTGAGCATAATTTTTGGAAACACTGGAGTTCAGATTTTGAAGTGAGACAGAGGGAGCTTTAGATGGTCTACTACTCTGAGAATCAGTCCCATCATTGCAATAAACTTGAGTTCCTGCAGTCATTCATCCTGTACACCTGGGAGAAGAGAAAAACAAAGCCAGAAGACTCCACTTTTTCTTTCTCCAACCTGCCTCCCCCCGCAAGAGAAGCATAATAAAGAGAACGGACAATTAACATAAACCTTACATGATGAATTATACATAATCATTCCATAATGCTAATGTATTCCTAGAGTTCTACTACAAGAACATAAAGACACGATGCCTTTTCCTCCCTTGTCCTAAAACATCCAAACATTCAATGAAAAACTGAAAAGTTTACCACCTTGTTTCAGCTCAAAAGATGACAAAGACAAGTCATTGACTTTTACCTAGATAATTGCTCCTGATTTAATTCTTTGCATCTTGTTAACTGGGCAAAAGGATCTTTACTCCTTAGCTTATTTCAGAAGGACAATGCACACATGGAACTAATCAGAACAAACTGTATGAGTAAACACAGCCTAACAAAGTGTTCATAAACACTATAGTTCTTAATTCCTCCTGTCCACATTTAGGGCCTTCCTGACCTCTGTCTCATTGAGCTAAGAGATGTGCTTTCCCTGGTGAGCTTGACCGAGATTCATTCAAGACATCTTTTTTTTCCACCGACAGAGTTTTGATGAGGCTATAGAGCATACACACAGCTGAGCTCTTCTCCTCCCCCTGCCACTCTCAGCAGTTCTGTTATATATACAGTCCCCTTCGGTTTTCCACAAATTCCACCTTTCAAACAAAGGCAAAAAGACAAGGAGAGAAACAAAATGAAAGCACAAGTCAAATTCCTATATCCTAATTGCAGGATACTACCATCACTCAAAAAAACACGTATGCAACTGAGCACATCTCAAGAAACAGAACAGCTCCGTCTCCGATAACTGGAATACAAGATATCAAATGTAGACAAGTACCCTAGTGCAAAAGGGGAAAAGACCAGAATGCAAGAATCACCATCCTGCTCCCCAGACAGCAGTAAAGATGATGCTGACTGAAGTCAGAAGTGCAGAGGTACGGAATACCACACTGAAGTGTACCTCCCTGGGTCGTCACCATAACCAATCTTCTACCACAGCTTTTGCAAACAACTCTGCATCAGTAAAGTTCTCTTTATGAACCCTCACAATAAATGGGAAACTGAGGTGGCAAAGGAAGGATGTTTCTCCATTGCAATGCAGTGATTTGAAGGGAAGGGGGATAAGGATAGAACAGTTCATTTTTTTTTTTTTTCAGGCAAAATAAGTAGTATCACTTTGGAGCAATTCTCATTTATGCTCCTGCTACTTCCAATCTCCATCAGTACAGAAGAGAATCTGCCACTCACTCAGCAATGCCCCGCAATACAGAGACAATCTGCTACCACCTTCTGTAACAATTTTGCCCAATTCATTTAAGTCACTGCCTGCTAAACGTCTATCATATTTTTCAAGACCTATCTAAGAGACCATTTTTCCATAGCAACATGCACAAGATACAGTCAAGATCACAAACATCAGAAAATCCAGTGAGCACAACATTTCATACAAAGGTGTTGAAGAAGGGGAAGGGAAACCTCCCACTTCCACATGCATGAATAGAGATGGGAAAAACTTACAGTGGCAAACCAAAAGGGACACCATCTGACAATACTGTTGACTTCTCTCTTTTTCTCCCTTAAAAGCAAGATGAGAAACAGAAGGAAACGACGGAATATAGAATCAATCAAGATGGAAAAGACTTTTAAAATTATTGAGTCCAACCTTTAACCTAACACTGCAAGTCAACCACTAAACCACAAGATCTACATGTCTTAAATACCTCCTGGGAAGGCAAATCACCCGTTTCCCTGAGCATCCTGCTCCGGTGCTTGACAACCCATATGGCAAAGAAATTTTTTCTACTATCCAATTTAAACCTCCCCTGGATCAACCTGGGACACTTCCTCTTGTCCCACTGCTTGTTAATTGGAAGAAAAGACTGACCCCCACCTCACGACAACCTCCTTTCAGGTAGTTGTAGAGACCCATACGGTCTCCCCTCAGTCCCCTTTCCTCAAGGCTAAACAACGCCAGCTCCCTCCATTGCTCTAAGACTTGTGCTCTAGGCCCTTCACCAGCTTAGCTGCACTTATTTGGACACACTCATAGAATGGTTGGGGTTGGACGGGACCTCTGGAGTCCAACCCTTCTGAAAGTACAGGGACACCTAGGGCATGCCACACAGAACGTATCCAGACACGTCTTGAAAGTGTCTAGAGAAGGAGACTCCACAACATCCCTGAGCAGCCTGTTCCAGTGCTCTGCCACTCTCACAGTGAAGAAGTTTCTCCTCATGTTGAAGTGGAACTTCCTGTTTCACCTTGTTACCATTACCTCTCGTCCTATCACAGGGCACAACTGAAAAGAGACTGGACTCTTCTACTTGATGCCCGCCCTTCAGATATTTGTAAACATTAGTAAGATTCCCTCTCAGTCTTCTCTTTTCCAGGCTGAACAGCCCCAGGGCTCTCAGCCCATCCTCATAAGACAGCACCTCCATGTCCTTCTTTTATCAGGAGGCCCAAAACTGAACACAGTATTTGAGGTGTGGTCTCAACAGTGAAAAGGACAGAGGGACAATCACTTCCCTAGTCCTTCTGGCCACACTATCTCTGATACAAGCCAGGATGCCATTGGCCTTCTTAACCACCTGGGCACACTGCTGGCTCAGATTCAGGCAGCTGTTTTACCATCACCCCCAGGTCCTTTTCCACCAGGCAGCTTTCCAGCCACTCATCACCAAGCCTGTAGCATTGCAAGGGGTTGCTGTGACCCAAGTGCAGCACTTGGTCTTGCTGAACCTCATACAACTGGCCCTGACCTATCAATCCAGCCTGTCCAGATCTCTCTGAAGCCTTCCTACCCTCAGGCAGATCAACACACCTGCCCAACTGGGTGTCATGTGCAAACTTAATCAGGGTGCTCTTGATCCCCTTGTCCAAATCCTTCATAAAGATATTAAACAGAATTGGCCCAAATACTGAGCCATGGGGAACACCACTTATGACCAGCAACCAAGTGGATTTAACTCCATTCACCACCACTCTTTGGACCCAGTCATCCTGACAGTTTTTTTACCCAGTGAAGAATACAACTGTCCAAGCCATGAGCAGCCAGTTTCTCCAGAAGAATGCTGTGGGAAATGGTGTCAAAGGCTTTAATTAAGTCCAGGTAGACAACATCCACAGCCTCTACCTCGTCCACTAAGTGGGTCATCGTGTCACAGAAGAAGATCAGGTTAGTCAAGCAGGACCTGCCTTTCATAAACCCACGCTG
>JAAGNO010006157.1:9334-46882 GCA_033439905.1 Ceryle rudis | reverse complement strand
TCTCCACTCATTCAGTGACCATTTTCTTCAGGTGCACCCCGGGTAGCCCTCGCCAGGAAAATCCAGCTGACGCAAACCCCCGACCGAGACGGCCCCCTCTCGGAGTCACCTCCAACCCCCTCCCCCCGGAGTCTCCCCCCTTCATCCCATGGAGCTAGCCCTGGAAGGAGGTGTCGGAGTGGAAGGGGGTGATGGGTGGTTATGCCCAAGGGTAAGTCCAGGTGGCTATCATTCAATGGTAGCAAATTCTTAACTATGTGTTAAATGTGTATCCTACTCACGACAGATTATTGACTTTTCTTCTGTCAGGGGTGCTGGGTTGGAAGGGGGTGTCAGGGTGGAAGGGGGCTCATTGCAGGCAGGGGTGACCCTACTGGTGGGCTCCCGCACCTGCCTTCAGCCAGGACACCCTGCCCAGAGCCACCCCGGGGTGGCTGCCTGTGGCCCTCACCCCACGCTCTCTTCTCTCTTGGCTTCCCAGCCCTAGAGATCCCCTGTCCCATGCTCGAGGACCTCCTGGCAGTACCCACGGGGGGCTCAGGAGCAGAGAGACACGCACAGCCCCGGCAGAGGCAGTGCCTGTCACAGGGCTGCCCGCCCCTCAGTGCAGGCAGGCAGGCAGCACCCATGTGCAGCACCCATACACAGAGAGGACAGGAAGGGCATCTGCCTTTTCTTCCCTTCCTCCTTCCTCGAGAGGCACCAGCGATGAGCAACCGCTGGCCTGAGCTCTTCTCCCTGCCCTGCGGCTCCCATCTCACCTCCACAAGCAGAGAGTTCAGAAGAAAACACTGGAGCGATCTCCAAAGACACCCCAGGGGAACAGGGAGAGGCTTGAGGGGGTGGCAGTCCTCTCTGAATGTGCTCTTGTCCTCCTTGGGGTCAGCAGGTCTTAGGAAATGGCTCAGGGCAGGATCTGGTCCATGAGGACATCCTATAGGCACGGCTCCAAAGTGCATTGTGGGGTCCCAGAGAACATATCTCATGTCATCTCATCTCACCGGGTAGAGTTCAGCTCCTCACCAGGGTGAAGCCCCATGGAAGGGACAGAGGGGACCAGGGCAATGGCAACACCAGCTCATGCAGATGCCTCTAAAAGTGAGAGGGGTCCCTTGCAAAGCTGCTCTGTGAGCAGAGTGGATTCCCCATCCTAGGAGTGCCCAGAGAGTTCTGGTCTCATCCACCATTCACCTGCCTGGAGGAACAAACACAAGAGGGATGGCCAGCTCCCTGCGAATCCTCCTCCCACTGTTGGCAAATCTCTCGCCCCATTTGGTGCCAAATGTCTCTTGCTCTCCCAGACACAGGGAGCCAGAAAAACTGACAAAGGGATTTTATTTCTTGCAAAACTTCTTACAAGCTTCTCCCAAGTCCTGCTGTTAATCCAGGAAGCCTGGCTGACCCCAGGAAGCCTGGCTGACTCCCGCAGCAACCGTCTGCGGGACACCCACGTGTGTGACAGCGTCAAAGACACAGGGATGTCCCTGAGGTCACGCTGGGAAGCGTCGGCAGAGGAAGGAGCCAGATGCAGGCAGTGTGGTGCCTGTCCAAGCACCGGGCTCCCCTCTCCGTGCCCCTGTAGTGTGGTTGCCTCCCCCAGGACAGGTCTGGGACACCTGCGAGCAAGGCTGGCAGCACCCACAGAAAGTCAGCTTGAAGCCAGTTTGCTAGTAGCTATCAGCCCATGCCCACCTTGGGACTGACCCGGGGGTGCTTTTGCTGGTATGTGCTGCTTCATCCTGCTCCAAGGTCTCCATCCCCGGCAGGTTTCCCGTCCCTCTCCCCAGCAGTGACTGCTGCTGCTCTGAGCCTCTCCAGCGCTCACGTTTCACCAGCCATAAAAGTGTCTGGAGAAGGAGCAGGAGCGGCGGCATGCTGGGAGACAGGAGGGAGTGTGTCTGTCCCTGCTGCTGCCACACACCTTGTCCCAGTGCCCCAGACAGGCAGCTGCTGTCCCTCTCCAGTGACCCACCCCCTGGTCTCCCCCTCCACCCATCCTGCGTGGCTGGAGAGGTCCCCAAAATGCATCAAAGAGCCACTGAGGGAAAACAAGGCAGGAGCGATTCCTGTGAGATGGCTGTGGGGTGCCCACCACATGGGGCTGCCAGATGAGGCACAGGGGCCATGGGCCAGCCTGTGGGGTCCCAGGAAGATGCAGCCAGCTCAGGCTCCAGCCTGAAGGCTCCTGCAGCCCCGTTTCACCGCTCAGCGTTTGGCGCTGCAGGCTGCGGGCACCCCCCCTCTGCCAGACCCCAACCATGGCCACAGCCATCTGCAGGAGCAGACCCTGCTGAGCCTGCAGCGCCTGCCCGGGGGGATGCTTCTCACTGTGTGTGCTCCCTCTTTTCTTTTCCTCCCGCATCCCGAACGCCCCAAGCCACCGGTGACCTCGGCGCTGCCATGCACAGCTCCGCTCAGCCCCAGGGCGCTTTGATGCCCAGAGGGTCCAGCTTCCCCCGCAGCAGCCCCCCGGGCTTCCCATCCATCCCAGTGCCAGCTGGCCCTGCCATGGGATTAGGCGGGAGCACGCGGGGAAAACATTGAGCATCTCGCCGGATCAAACGCCTACAGGGCAGCGGGGAGGGGGTGTCATTCAGCTCCCCCCTCCCTGTACAAGGCCGGCCGGGGGCTGCCCGGTGCTGGAGCTGGGGTGAGTGAGCAGCCACCATTCCTCGGCAGCGGGCGGGAGGCGATCGGGGGAGTCAGTCAGGTGTGGACGAGGTATGAGGGGAGGCAGGGATGGAGCTGCGCTCGTGACAGCCGGTGCCGCCGAGCGCTCGTGCGCATCCCTCCTCCCGCCGAGATGCAGCAGGGCCGGCCATCCCTCTGCTGCGTCTCCACCATCCGCAGCTCGCAGGGACCACCCGAGCCAGGTGAGGCACAGCCGGGGGGCTGCAGGATACGGCCAAGGGCCTGTGGGGCCAAGAGGGTTGGGGGAAGATGGTGCATGTGCATCCTCGGCTGGTGGGCGCAGGCTTCGGCTCGGCGGGGATGGAGGGTGGCTGGGTGCTCGTGGCGTTGCCGTGGCTGCTCCTGTGGAAGGAGAGGAGAGCCCATGTCGGAGGCCACCCCTGTGTCCCTGCGTGGAGCCAGCCCCGGGGCTGCTCTGTCACCAGGCTCCTCTGCCCGCGTCCTTACCTTGCCCCAAAACGCTCCTACATACCCTGGCTCAGCAGCCCCCTACCCTCACCCATGTCCAGTGCCGCCAGACGATGGGAAAGTTGGGACCTGCAGGCTGGCCTGGGGGAGTGGGAGGCTGCGAGGGAGAGCCCGGCGCGGCGGGCGGGCGGGCTTGGGGCAGCCTGCTCCATAGGTGGGGTCGCTGTTAAACCGCGATTTGCATGAACGCTTTAATGGCAGCTCGTTCGTGCGGAGCGTGCGGGCCCCGCGGCGGCCGCGGGACAGTTAAATTCCCCTCCTAGTCGGGGGTGTGGGGTCTTGAGCGTGGTTCCTGCACAGACACTCACCTCCGGGTGCTTTAGTGCTCTGAAATCAACTTAACGTGGGTACTTCAAATGAAGGGAAGGATTTGAGTTTCTTATCGGCTGTGATCCGTGTTTTTAATCTAATGCTATTTTATTGTTGTTTTATTGTTCTTTTCTGCAGCGATGGAAGCGAGTCCCATCGTGACGTCCAAGCAGCGAGAGGAGGTGGTACACGGGGTCCCGACGGAGGTGGTGTGCACAGCGTTCTCCAACTCCGTCCTCGTGGTAGTCACACAGTACGGAAAGATGGGGACAATTGTCTACGTGGATCCCAACACAATCGGTGACAACGTGGGCAGGCCCTCGCTTTCCACAAAGGTGCTACTGGGCAAGGATGAGGTGAGAGGGGATGCACAGTGCACAGGCAGCAAGGATAAGGGGGAAATGTAGTAGGCGGGGCTGTGCAAGTTGCCCAGGAGTTGATGAATCACAGCAGTCATTAAGCAGTGTTTGTACAGTGGTAAGATTAATTTTAAAATCTCATCCGAGGAAAGAAGGGATCATCCGAAAAGTATGCGTGCTCGTCTGCTCTTTGACATAACAAAAGTTCAATTAACTGTGAGTGGTTTGGGCATCTGTTATTCTGTGTCCTACAGGATATGGATTGCTTCGCCGTGTTTATGGAAGGTTTGATAAAGCTCCTGTTGATTTAAGGGTTGTGAGACATGCAGCCTTTGATAACGTTTTTTCAGTTTCTATTCCAGTGAGTTTGTTTTCCTTTTCAAGTCCTTTTTCTCACCCTCACCCCCCTGCCCCAATTTACGCCAGCCCCATAGTGGACTTCAGTTGCCCTCTCCCAAGTGTGCCTGCCAGCACCTTCCCTTGATAAAGTTTAATTTGTTTTGCTTCAACAAAATGAGTTTTTATCGACCGTTTCACAGAGCTGGAGAGAACGCAGAAGAAAATGTATTTCACAAAGCATCAACTAGTTGGGCATTAAAGCAGAAAGCTACAGAGCTACAGGATTATGAGGCTTTCCATCAGGGTTGGAGCTATGAAGTATTGCTTGCTAACCTTAACTAGAAAAACTCCACTAACACAAGTTCCTGATTCTATCTGCGGCTTCCCCTTATGGAGTTCTCTTTCTTCAGCATTATCCTTCCTTCTCTGGATGGGAGATGCTTGGCTTTCCCTGGCATGGTGTCTGTTAATTCTGACACCTCCACCCCCAAGCTGGTTGTGTGTTTTCTTTGGAAATGGGAAGTGCCTATGTTTACTTTGTTATGTAGTATTTTTAAATCATTTTATCAACTTAATTGATCTAAACTTTAAGAAAAGGCATTTGCTGCATTCCTTCTTTTTACCATTAACATCCCCATGTTGATGGTGCACACTTCCAAACCACACTGGTAGCTAAAATCAAGCAAACTCGTCCTGATAAACGTGTAACTGTGGGTGTAAATAAAACCTAGACAAGCTGGATGTTCTTGTCAAAGAAATCTCATTAAGAAGATCATATCCCTTTTCTTCTCTCCTTCAGCCTTACTGCTTATTTCTGGTTTTCATTACTCTGTTAAAATCAAAACCAATATGTCTTTTGTACATGGTGTGCAAAGGCTGTGTATATAACACCATTTTGGGGTCTCTAGGAATTGGAAAAATAACAGGTTTTTTTTTTTCCAGAGCGTGTCAGCAGAACATACCTTCTTTAGCAACAAGTTTTTAAAGGAAAATGTACTTGGAGACTTCTTCAGAAATCTGGCTGTGATGGGAACGGAGGCATTTTGATCCGTACCTTTTCATATGCGATTCAAGCATGGCTCCAGTTGGGTTGTTTCAGGGTGATTTGGGTGGCTGTCACTCATGGGTCCACCCTCTTCCCCTTTAAGCTGGCTCAGAAAGTGCTTTCTAAAGTTCCCTGTATGGTGACTTTGCTGACCAGCCAAACTGCGTGTCTGTTCCCAGCCACACCGGCACCGCTGAGCAGACCGCACGCTCTGTCTGAGCCCAGTATCAGCAGGTTCTCAATGCGCTCCTGCCATCGCAGGACCCTCCTAACTGGTGTGGGCAGGCTCTCCCAGCTGTAAGAGTGCACATCTATACGCCTTTGCTTTTCAGCCCCTCGTTCACGTTTGCGCCAAAAACCTGGTGGCGTTCGTCTCTCAGGAAGCCGGGAACAAACCTGTTCTTCTCGCCATGGCTTTAAAGGACAAGACCATGGAAGGAATACAGGCTCTACGGGAAGTGATCCGAAGTTGCCAAGTGTGGTGAAGTTGTGCCATCTGGATTCAAGGAAACGATCTTGAGTCCATGACTCATCACCACTTATTTAAAAGGACAAGAAATGAAAATGATGGAATGTCTTTGTGCTGGGTTTGGACGTACTGAGGAATTTCATGATTTTTTTTCTCTACCGTGTAGAACATTTGTGGGTTTTGTTACCATGACAGGTTTGCAATCCATGTAGTCAGTGATGAGACGAGAACAATCGTCTCAACACACAAGAGAAGTAGTATTTTTATCACATTGGGTGGGATGTATTTTTGGGAAACGGCACAGCTCTGCGTGTGAGTCCTGAGGAGCGGTGGATGCCAAGCTCTGTAGCTACGCTGTACCGCAAAGGGACAACACCCAGTGCAGAGTGAATAAAAGAAACATTGATGAATCTAATTTTACCTGTTTTCTTTTTTGCTCTGTGAAAATCACTTCAATTGAAATACAAGCCTCAGTAACAAATCAACAGCAATTGCATAGTAGGAAAGATTTTCTTGCCTGTTTTTAAGGAAATGAGTTCTATATGACTGCTTTTGTTCTTACGTCAGTCCCATTCCTGATGTAGTCTGGATCCATTTTCCACTTTCCCTCCAGTTTTAGAGAGGCAGATAATTACGCTCTGCAAATTTCATGAAAACTGATGTCAGTGTAAGACAGAAACCCAAATCGGGGGTGAGAAAAAGACAGTTTCTAACAGCTACTTACGGATTACGTGGTACCAGCCCATCGCAGAGACAGCACGTACGTAGCTTGAACCACCTGCACTGAGCTACTCTCTTCTAAAGCATCTGTTGTTGGAGACATGGGGACAGAAGGGTTGGGGGGGGGGGGGGTTACACAGGGGTGTTTCTTCTGCGTCCATTGATGTCTGTGTTAGATGAAGTCACACGAGTCGATGCAACGCTTACTAGCCAAACTTTAACCAGTTGCTTGGAAAGCACATTTGGTTTTACCTCTTCTCGTAACAAATAACACCAAGTAGTAAATTTTTAGGTGAGCTGTTGCACTCTTGTTACCTGATGAACTTGACTGAGCAGACAGAGGCCAGGTCTTGGACTCTGGGCAGGGAAGGCTTGTGCTAAGACACACTGATGCCAGCAGTATCAGCACGGAGCCAGCGTTAGACCCACATCTATCCAGCTGCTGGGTCATTTCTGTTGCTAAAAAAATCCCCTAAAAGTAGAAAAGCAGAAAATGCATTTCGAAAGGACTTTTCTCTGAAGTAAGGGTTATTTACAGTATATAAGGGATTATGAGAAATGAAACTTCTTTTAAAAGTACATCCAAACACTGCAGGCTTGTAGCTGCCCTTGACAAAAAATTTCATCTAAAAATAATCTTTCAAACTGTGCTTCCAAGAATGAAAAATTTGCATCTGTCAGAACTCCAACAAAATTTCCCTCTTCTACATTCTTTTTTTTTCGTCTAGGAGAACTGAGAGAGGTGTGTGGAATTTGTTAGTGTTGATCCTGGTTTGTTAGGGATTCTTTCCCAATACAAAATCCCATGTATTTTCCAAATCATGGTGCTCTTACAGTGTTCTGTAGCTCCAGCAACTTGTGGAAACCATAAAATAATTAGCAAATCACATGTAAATCACATCATCCCTCACAGTGGTATGGTGACATGGCACTGCTGCGCCCTGAAGACCTGAGTGTTGCTCCCTAAAAGCCAACCACGAGTTAACCACCTTAATTTACTGGTGGTGTGCCACCAGCTCTGCACAGGGTGGTGGGTAAAGAAAGGATGTGGAGATCTCTCCTATCTGACGCTCAGAGACAGGACAGGCTTATCTTGCTGTGTTTCCACAGCCGCTAAATTAGACCACGAGCAATCGGTTCTTCGGCATTGCTCTTCTGTGCTCTGCAGGAAGGCCTGCCCCAAAACACAGGCACAAGTCTGCCAGTGCCAACAGCTGCCTGTCTATTAGTCACCACTGTCCTCCGAGTAAGGATTAATTGCCAACTGCGGGAAAACCTGCCTTTGCCACCCAGGCAGAGTTCTCGCCCATAGCCACAGGACGTCTGCCAGGCCGGGGACAGCGTCGTCATGCTGTGCTGTGGCTTTCCAGCCGTGTTTGCTTTCCGGGCGTGGGTGCCGAGCGTGGCAGACTGGACAGGTAAGTTCAGTGGCTTTTCTGAGGAGGTGAGGCCCGACCTGCTGCTCCAGCTCCCACGGGGCCTGGGGTGCAGTGAGGGTGAGCTGGGTGCTGGCAGGGCCTGCTGCCAGCAGGTGGGCAGGGCTGGGACGGTGACCGGAGGAGGAGTCTCTTGCGAGTGCAGGTGAAGGAGGGTGCAGGGGATATGGAGGCAGGTGCATGGCAGCCAGACCTGCTCCTGGAGATGTCCCGCAGGGTGAGTGGGGCTCCGGGGGGTGTGTGGCAATGGGGGGGCACTATCCCATTAGCTGCTGCAAGAGCCCTGTGCATGTGTCACCCACTTCTCCAGATGGGCTTTAGGGAGGGCTTGGTGCTGCCCTGCCTTAATTTATAGCTATGTGCTACAGATCCTTCTTCCTGGGTGGCCTGGGTGTAGTGTGGAGAGGCTGGTCGAGTAAATAAATCCCGTGCCCTGGCTTTATCTGAAAGCAGTCGGGAGGAAAGGCAGCTTCTGCACTGCTGGGTCTGAGCCTGAATGCTCCTCTCCCCGGGATTGGTGTCAGGGGTCTCTCCCCCTTGCTGGGGCACATGGCCAGCACCACAGAGGCACTGCTGGGGGGCGGCAGGGGCTCTCCTTTCCTTTATGACTTTTCCAGCCCCGCAGGGGCTGCCGCACAAGCAGGGGTTTGTCCCAGGTGCCTCAGGACACTGGGAGGGATATGAGCTGGGAGCCTGGGCTCTGGCAGCCTGTGGATGGAGGGGAATCCCTGGGAAAGTGAAAAGCCCTATTTGCAGGTGGCCTGCCTGTGCACAGGAGTCACTGCTCAGTTTATCTTCTGCTCAGTGCTCACTTAGCATCTCTAATATCCCAGGGAGTGAGCATAACAGGTAGACACTGCGTGGCAGGTACCTTCAAGGTGTCTGGAAAGAGCCAGACTGGACGTGGCACTGGAGCAGTCCTGTCAAGGAGCTGAGTTTTGCAGCTAATATTATTCTCCGTGTCTCCGTGCCGCCTTTGTCTTGGAAGCAAATGGCCCTCTAACTGCATTGAATTGCCCAGCTACCTTGCACGGCCAGGATCTAATTACCTCTGGAGCTGGGAGCCCTGTCTCCAAGCGGCATCGAAGCTTTTGTTTTTAATGACTCGCTCCACCGCATGACAATGTAGGGGAGCCTGCCAGGACCAGCTGCTGGTGCCACTGTGCTCGTACTGCGATGGCTGGGGAAGCTAACAGGAGAGTTGGGATGTCTCAGACCAGGCATCGGTGGCATGGCGCTGGGTTGAAAACAGAATAAATGGGTCTAGGGAGGAGCACAGCTCTCCACCATATCCTGCGAAGTGAGCTGCACTGTCCTTCCCTATTGTGATGCTCTGGCAGAGGAAAAGTGGGGCCAAGTCCGCCTGTATGGCCCCAGCTGGCAGCAAGGCAGTGCCCAAAAAGAGTGAGGAGTAATGGGGAATGGGGCACAGCGGGGCTCCCACCTCCCTCCCCGCACTGCGAGCTATCTTCGTCCTCCTGTTAATGTTTACAAGGCAGGTCTGCACCGTCACGGTCTGTCCAAAGACCAGATCCCTCCCTGTCTCTCCCCGGGATCCTTCTTCCTGCTGTCCAGGGCAGGGCCGTGGGACGGTCACAGGGAGGAGGAAAACCTGGCTCCCCGCTGCCTCCGTAACACTATCGGCCCCGCTGCCCCTTCAGCCATCTCCGGCTCCGCTTCCCCGCTCGCGGGCGCAGGTACGCCGGGGTGAGCTCCTGGGACCTCGCCAGCACGCCCGGGCATCTCCGCTTACAGGCGGCTCCTGCCAGGCGGAGGGCGGGGGGGAGGTATTTTTAGGACTGTTGATCTGACACCAGCTGAGTTTCCTCTCCTGTGAGGTTGGGGTTCGGGGAGAGGGCAGGAGAGGAAGCCACAGGGTGAGCTCTTTAGTTTGTTTTCTGTGTTTAATTGGACCGAGGTCATTCCCTACCACTCTTACCTGTGGCAGATATTTTCTTGCCTCTCCACAGTTCGTGCTTACAGTTTTACCCCCGGGCGATAACAATGCACTGAGAAGCATCTATATAGTTAGAGCTCTGTTCACAGGTTGGGTGGGTATTTTTTTAAAACCGCTACTGTTATCCTTGGGGGAAAAGCAGCTTTCTATAGATTAGCAGAAGGACAGGCCAAACATGGCAGTTTATGCATCTGTTGGCCTTGAGATATGAAGCTGCCCTATAAATAAGAGTGTATTATTAGGTTGGTCCTTGCTGTCTGGAGCTGCAGGGTACACTGTGCCCTTATGCCTCAGCCACCCTCTGCACTGGAAATGATCGGTGCCTTGGGGCGACTGGCTTCGAGGAGGACAGACCTGCTGGGGAGATGCTGAAGTGCTTCAGCATCTCCAAAGGGCAGCAGCTCTGCCTAATCTGCCTGCAGCACAGCAGCCTTGCTCCCTTCTGCTTAATCTGGCTGCAGGAGGGACTGCCCTTCAGGTCTTGGGGTTGGCATTGCCGGCACACTGAGACCCCCGTGATCCCAAAATGGCCAAGGCTGGCCAAACAACCTGGGTGATGCCAAACCTCTGGGTTTGGCCCTAGCAGGCCATGTATGATGAAGGGAGCCAAATCTGGGGAGTGTTTTCTGTGTGTTTTCTGGTGTATCCTGGTGGTTTCTGGGCTCCCAAAGAGGAGATCGGTGTCCTGATGGCTTGTTTAAGAGTTTAGCTCTTAAGTCCTTGATTCCTGATGGAAAAGGGTCCTGGGCCACAAGCAATGAACTCACGGGGGCACAAATATTCACAGGTCTTTCCCTTTCAGTCAGGATAGTGACCCCTGAAAAAACAAGAAGCAGCAAGGCTGGGAAGAAGTGTGTGTTTTGGGAGACAGTGGGAATGCAGACACCTCCTTGGAGAAAAGAGGATCTGCTTTTGAGGGATGTTTGCATTTTCCTGGTGGGAGAAGTAGACGCAACCATGGTGAATAGGCTGGTTTGGCTGGGGGACACCCTGGAAAAAACCCTGGGGAGAAGATAAACCTCACAGGAGGTTTGTCCACACTGTGTGGGCTGGGAATTCTGCTGGGACCTTCCCCTTCACCAGTTTACCTTGGTCCTGTCTTCCTGTGCCACTCCCCTTGCCTCTACCTCCCTGCAGATGAGTAATGCCACACGTGCCTTGCCCTCTCCCGTGGTGCTTGGCACACCAGGGCTGGGCACAGTGGCCAGGCTGGCCTCAGCCCCCCCATCCCCGGCCCTTGCCCTGCTCTCGGCTGCCCACAATGACTCCCAGGTTGGCCAGCAGCTTTTCCTGACCACGACAGCGGCGCAGGTCATCTCCGGTATCTTCGTGTGGTTGGCACTCATCATCACCTTCCACCAGGTATGGGCTGGAGCAGAGATGGAGCTCAGTTCTGGGGTTGATGCAAAGGCAAAACTATTGATTGCCCCCAAGTTCATTGCCACTCACTCTGCTCTGGATAAATATTTTCTCCTGTTGCTGCCCAGAGGGGATATCTCCATTGTCGGGAGCCAGGTGCTGACAGCTCGGGAGGGTGGACTTTGCCCACGAGCTCCCTGGGTGGCTGCCAGAGCTGGGAGAGGCTGCAAGGCATCGGAACTGCCCTGAGGCAACATCCATGGGGGGGTTCTCATCTGGCATCCCAGGGTCTGTGCCTCTGGGGCAGGCACCACTGGCTGCCTTGAAACATACAGCCAGTGGGCATGGTTTGGATGCTGTGTGGATCTGGATTTGTACTGCTGAAGGCAGTCCTGAGCAAGCTGGTGCCTCTGAGGGCTGGGATGGGGCTGGACTGGAGGAGGGCACCCGCTTTGCACAGCCCCGTGGAAGGGACCCGATTTCCATGTGTTTTCATGGGATGGATTGCCCTGAGGACTGGGATGGAGCCCATCTCACGTGTCTGTTCACCACAATGGGTCTGTAGTGGAAAGCTGGCAGTGCTCTTGCCCCCAGGAGGAGGGCTGATGTGGGACGAGCCTTCTGCAGCCCTTCAGGCTGGGGCTACCTCTGGTTTTGCTCCTGACTGGTGGTAGCCACAGCTCTAGATGCTGGGCACTTTGCAGATCTACACACACCTGAGGAATTACACCGTGCCCAAGGAGCAGCGCTACATCATCCGCATCCTCTTCATCGTGCCCATCTATGCCTTTGACTCCTGGCTCAGCCTCCTCCTCCTCGGCAGCCACCAGTACTATGTCTACTTTGACTCAGTGCGCGACTGCTATGAAGGTAAGCCCAAGTAAGCCTTCCTCCTTGGCAGGAAGGCTGATGGCAAGGCAAGGCCAGCATGTGTCTCTGGAGGGTCCTGGATGGCAGAAAGTGGCAAATCTCCATCTCTTTCGCTTCCCAGTCTCCCTTTCCCCATGCAGAGGTTTTCCCCTTCCTTCTCCATTGGCAGCAGGAGGGGATGCCCAATGGGCAAATATGAGCTGGTGCCTTTCCAATGCCTGCCTGCAGGCTCAGAGGGATCCAAGACGGGGTAGAAATGCAGTTTCTCTAAAGCAGAAGGTAGATGTACCTAAGAAATTGGGGAGTTGGGGTGTTTTGAGGTGCAGAGGAAGCTCGTTGGGTTGAGGTTACTCTTCCACCTTGTTGCTCTCCGGAACGGAGGGGTGTTGGCATGTGCATTACTGCAGGTTTGGAGTATATGAAAAATAAGTGGTGGGGACGTCCAAGAAAACTGTTCAGGACCTGCTCCTTGCTGGCCACCAGCCTCTTGTGCTGCCCCTTAGCAATTCTGAGGTTCTTCCACGCAGATGGTCCCTGTCCATTGCACTTCTGCCTGGGCTTGTCTGGATGTGCTTGGGGGCCAGCTCCACAAGCACTGCTGGGACATCTGACCGCTGGCACATGCACCCATGGACTGTGTGTGCACAGAGGAGCTGCTGTGTCTGCAATGAGCCCTGTGCACATGGTGTGGTGCGACTGACTCCACTTGGAAATCAGATTTATTTGACCTGCTGCTCATCTCACTGGGCTCCTACTCACCGGTGTCCCAAATCCTGATGTGATGCCAGGGTGAATGAGAAAACACCTAAGCAGGAAGGAATGTGAAATCTAACAACCCCCTGCCAGATCTCCATCAGCCCTGATGATGATATTTGCCCTTGCCTTGTCAGCTTTTGTGATTTACAGCTTCCTGAGCCTGTGCTTCGAGTACCTTGGAGGGGAGAGCACCATCATGGCAGAGATTCGGGGGAAGCCCATTGCGTAAGTCCCGGTGTCCCATGAATTCCTTGGCCTTCCACTCACTTTCCCCATCCAGCAGCCACAATGGCATCTCCTTGGCTTCTGCTTCCAGGTCCAGCTGTTTTTATGGGACCTGCTGTCTTCAGGGCATGTCCTACTCTATTGGGTTCCTGCGCTTCTGCAAGCAGGTAGGTACCTGATGGGGCACATCATTCACCTCTCCTCCAGTGAGGGGTCCCCAAGCAGCAGGTCCCTTCCTCATTGCCCTGCTGAGAGGGCTCTGCTTCACTGCCCTCCCCCCAAAAAATGCTATTTTGGGTTTTTTTTTCCTCTGAGGGAGGCAGCTCACCCAGCTCACCGGCACCTGGCCAGCAGCAGGGAGCTGTGCTCTGTCCTTGCCTCTGACTCACTGCTGAGTCAGGGTCTCCTCCCACTGCAGAGCTGTGATTGCCATCTCTGTCCAGTCCCAGGTTAGCCTGGATGCTCTCTAACTCTCCAGGGCTGTGCTGCAGGCTGAATCCTGGCACCAGTCTGTCTTCAAGCTACCCAGTCCCCTGCCTTGGAGCAGCTATGCTGCCTTTCAGGAGCTGCCTTTTGGGAGCCCAGCTCCCTCCTGTCTGCAGACCTTGAGCTGGTTCATATTTCACTCCACAGTGCTGGTCATTCCTGTGATGGAGAAATGCTCTCTCCTCATTGTCTCTGTCCTGGGAGCTGAGGTCTTGGCTCACATGGAGGGTCTGGGGGTGGCAGGAGCTGCAGGGAGGGTGGTGAGACATCCCTGCTGCCCAGGGTGCACTGTGTCTGTCCCCTGTGCAGGCCACGCTGCAGTTCTGCATCGTGAAACCCCTCATGGCCATTGTCACCATCATCCTGCAGGCATTCGGGAAGTACCACGACGGAGACTTCAAGTGAGGATGCTGGGTCGGGCTGGGGAGGATGAAATGGAAAGGATGGGTCCCTGCTCCATCCCAAGGGACAGGATGTCCTGCCAGCCCTCCACAGGGAGCTGCTCTTTAGGTAGCAAGAACACAGGGAGCTCAAAGCAACAGGGAACAGAAACTTACTGCCCCCCAACCAAGAAAGGGATGAACCTCCTGTAGGCCATAATAAAAAAGGACCCATCAAGAGAGGAAAAGCTGAGAGTAGCCCCTTGCCCGCCCCCTCCCCTGCCTTACCTTCCCTGGCTGGGCTGGGCTGTGGTCTCCTCACAGCAGCGCCATACACTCCTCCCCATCTCATCCTTTTTCACATCCAGTTGCACTTGTTTCGCTTCCTGCAGCCCAGAGCAGCAGCTCTCTCTCTCTCCCTGCAGTGTCCAAAGTGGCTATCTCTACATCACCATCATCTACAACTTCTCTGTCAGCCTGGCACTTTACGCTCTCTTCCTCTTTTACTTTGCCACCATGGACCTGCTGCGCCCATTTAAGCCGGTCCTCAAGTTCATCACCATCAAGGCAGTCATCTTCCTCTCCTTCTGGCAAGGTGAGTCCCACCAAGGATACCCATCCTCTTGCCATAGCCCCACCTGACCCAGGGATGCAGGACCAGACCTAATCCCTCTCCCTTCCCCTACCCAGGGACGTTGCTGGCAATCTTGGAGAAATGCGGGGTGATCCCTGAAGTTCAGATCATTGACGGGAAGGAGGTGGGAGCTGGGACAGTGGCTGCCGGCTACCAAAACTTCATCATCTGCATTGAGATGCTCTTTGCTTCCATTGCCCTGCGCTATGCATTCACCTGCCAGGTGTACAGGGAGAAGAAAGAAAACGCAACAGGTAACTCTTCCTCTCTTCTTTCTGCCTTCATCAGTGACTGAGGAAAAAGGAGACCTCCCCCTTATAGCACTACCAATGGGATACTAACAATCACCAGAGGAATTTCCTTCTCCTGTGCTCCATGAGTTACTTCTCCCTCTTCCCTCATGATAGCCATGAGTCATAGCGAGCACGTAAGAGAGATCGGGGTGTGGATGGGCAGAATTAGGGGCTTTTGGTATTATGGCACATGCTGCTGGAGACGATCCATCCTCTTTGAAACATGGAGCGGGAGTTGCCTTCCTTCTCCTTGGAACTCACCACTGGAAGCTGACATGGCCCTGATCTTCAATTTCTAGGGAAAAGTGTCACTCCAGTCTTGGGGCGCTTGGGCTTATTGACTGTCTGATGTCCCATCACCCTTCTGCTCTCCTTGTTTTTCAGCAAACCTTGCCCCTATGCAGAGCATCTCGAGCGGGTTGAAGGAGACTATAAGCCCCCAGGACATCGTGCAGGATGCAATCCACAACTTCTCCCCTGTGTACCAGCAGTACACCCAGCAGTCGATGCAGGAGGCAGAGCACAAAGCGCCGGGGGAGAACGGGCATGCAACCCCCAAGATGGATGGACTGAGCAGCAGAAAGAGCAAAAACATTGAGAAGAGGGTGCTGATCCTATCAGATGAGGAGCTGTAGGAGACATCAGAGGGGACAGTGACACTGGTGATGTTTAAACCCATGCAAAATGGGAGCTGTCTGAAGCATGAGACAACCTGGTTTAATCATAATACTGAGAAGCCAGGAACTCTACCCATAAAGCCAGTCTCTTGAAGGGAAGATGCAATAACCCAGGCAAAGGTTAAATCAAATAGTGCCAGCTTCTTCTGTCCCATCTCCACTGGTGTGAGGGACCGGGGCTGTCTTTGCTGCTGTGGCTAAGCAGCCCTGTGCTGTGGTCTGGGCTCTGCCGCCCCACTGCTGGTGTCTTGATGCCAGCCCCGTGCCCACACTGGGGGATGCCAGGCAGGGAGGGGACCCAGGCTGCACGATGGACCAGCTGCCCTCAACCTCCTCTTACTTCCAAGCAGCACCGAGACCTGAGAGAAATGCTTTTCTCAGCACAGTTCTGCTCTAGTTTCTCCTGATTTGAGCAAAAAATGATCGTGAAGGGTCCCACAGAGAAAACCAGCCCAGGAAGGTGACTTCACTTCACCTCAAAACCCGGTAACAGTTGAAAGACGTCATTCCTTATTTTTACATCTTCTCCCCAATCCTTCCCCCAGAAAAGCCTACAGAGTTGTGCAGAAGACCTTTACAAGGGAGGAAGAGTAAGTCATCCTCTACTCCCTCCAGATGGGGATGCAGCTGTCTGAGTAACTCCCCCGGGAGCAGGACCTCACTGGGGATAACGCAGGGTCTCGCAGCTGCATTTCTGAGAGCGGCTGGTGACAGAAGCACTTGTTTATGTCTAAACTGACTTATCTCTGAATGGATCAGAACTTAAAAGGGATTCCAGCTTCTTTATCAGAGTCTTTATTAGGGAACCAGACCGTGACTGGTGGTGGTAGGAATGCGCTTACTGAGAACTGTCTGTTCCTCCTAACCCTCTGCTGTTTACTGTCCCTGGGCTTTGCCCAACCTGTAGGAAGGCGGGAGCTGAGCCTGGCTGGGTGATGGTGGAGGGGATGGAGAGATGCTGGGGGATGCTGCTGCTTGGAGCAGGACTACTGACAGGGGAAGATGCTGCACAGAAGGATTTTCCCCATATCAAACAATGATGGAGAATGCACAGCCTTCTGTTAAACTTCCCCTTTGATTTTTATGTTGGGTTTTTTTCCCAATTTGTAGTGCAATTCCCCTGTTAATCAGATGATCTCTGGGAATGAACTTAAGCACTGGTCAGGCTTGGGGGTGGGAGCTGGGTAGTGAAAGGACAAAGCCAAGTCTACAGCCTCAGATTTGCAGTCGTGTGGCAAATAAATAATGGGTAAAGCTGAGAGTCGTTTTACACCACTCCTACCGGGGATGTTTTTTTCCCCTACTCTTAAGCTGCAAAATGTAAATCACAACATGAAATTATTTTATTTATGATTTTTTTTTCTAATAAACAGCAATTTCTACCATGGAGTGAGCAAGTGTTTTTACTTAGCTCAGCAAGCAAAGCCCACAATCTGCCTGTTCCTGCACTAATGCTGATGCTCTTTAGCTCAATGTCCTCCCTGCCCCTGGATGCTGGCCCAGCAGAAATACCTGCACATGCAGCATCCTGCACATTTTGACATTCCCACGAGATTTGTGCTCATCTTTTTCATTTCACAAAGAGTGTGTGTGGCTCCTGCTTCCTCTCCTTGCACTGCACTTCTTCCAACCCTTGCCTAAGCTGTAGATGCAGCAGCTCACTGCTGCTGGATCTGCTTTAGCCAAGCTAAGCCCAGACTCCAGCACCAATAAGACAACCTCTATTTATTAGTACTGGAGAAATCTTATCATGCTGGAAGTCTGGACTCCACATGAGCAGCCTGCAGCTATGCTCCTCTTGCCAGTCCCTCTGCTCCAAAGCACTGCTGCTCATTCCCGCTCAGCTGGTGAGACCGCTGCCACCTTTCCTGCGATGAAGTCCATAAACAAGAGCCATATGCTCTGTGCAGCCAGGCATCCAGCCAGGGTCCTGCACATCCTGGGAGCAGCCTCAGCGCTCAGGGACAAGGCTGCTTGGCTTTGTTAACGCAGGCAGCACTGAAGCAGGGATGCCTCTCAGCTGAACAGCTTGGGTCTTCTCCACCCCTCTGGGAGAGGGTCGGCTACAGCTGAAGGAACAGAGGCTGCTCTGGCTCCCGGGGTGAGGACAGACTGCAAAGGTGATGATGACACATCTGTCAGCACACTTGCAGCCGCTGAGATAAAGACTTGCACAAGAACACAGCAAGAAACGTAGTTGTACTTCATTGCACAATGATCGACTCTGGTGCATAATGGGCTGCATTCATTGCTCTTGCCAGCAGGTGCAATTCCCACTGCAGACAATAACATTTGCCTATTTATGTCAAGCCCTGATTACTGTATTATATGTAAACCAGGTCTTTCTTGCAAGCAAAACAAGGAAAAAAAAAAATCAGCTGTGACTCATCCAAGTCAGCAGTGTGATACCAGCCCGAAGGAGCCATGCTGGGCTGGACACCAGCTGGCTGCTGTGCTGTGCAACAGCAGGCAACGCTCCCCTCTCCAGCAGGCGCGAGCTTGGCCTCCTGGTCGTCCTTTTTCTTGGAGAAGGGAGAGAGGCAAGAGCTCACAGCTCAGGCTAGGTGCTGTCATGGCCCTCAAACTGTTACGCTGTCAAAACACATTCACAGGGAACAGAGATACCATCGACATTGTAGGCTGGATGCGTTCCCCAGCAGACACGGTCCTGTGCTCCTCTGCTAATGCGTCTCCTCCACCTCTTCAACAAGGACACGGGGAAAGCTGGCAGTGAGCACACGGGTGACCTACACAGGAGCCTGGCTGTGGCTGGAGCCACGCCAGCAGGCAGCTTGGGAGGAACAGGCTTTTATCGCTGCCAGCAGCAGGCTCCAGTGGTCGGCAGATTTGTTTTCCAGTTGTCGCTTGTCCTCAGGCTTTCCCCCAAGGACAAGGCTGGGCTGCTATCAGTTCTCCTGATGCTTTTTGGGCCTGGGTCAGGCAGGTTTACAACTTGCTTGTGTCAGGGAAGTGTTCTTACCACCCTGCCATCACACTCGGGAGAGCTGGGGCCAACCACGCTTCCTCCGAGAGGAGGGGAAGGAAGGTGCTAGCACTGCAGCAGAGCCAGCACGCTCATGCACAGCTGCCTGTCTCACAGCACCCAGTAAGAGGTGGAGAGACTTCTCTTTTTGGGTGCTAGCACCTACGAGCCTGACCTGCATCAGAGAGGATTCATGCTCTCGCAGCCCTGTTCAGAGAGACTCTTCTGCCCCCTGGCTCTAACCCCTTCTTCTCTCCTAAGCACTATGAAAGTTGAGTTTCCTTCCACTGATGAACCTCCACCATCAGGCCCCTTCCTGATGCCATTTTCCTTCTGAACTTATGTTCCTCCATCCCTCCAGCAGACAGGAGCAGCCCAACTCCTTCTCTCCCTCATCACCCACTTGTCGCTGCCATCTCTCTAGACAGGAGCTGAAGCACCCAGTGAGGATTTTCTGGCTCTGCATGATGACTGCAATCACCCCCCAGGTCCTTGCTCAGCCAAGCCTGCTTGGCTCCACCCGTGGCACCTAATGACCATCCATTACCTGCTGACACACAAAAGCTTTTCAGCCCTATTTCTCTCTTTGCCCTACCTCTAATTCCAAACTTTGGCCAACACACCCATCTGCCTCCAACCTGACTTAAACCAGCCCCGGCCCAGTGTTTTCCCCCTTCAGTTGCTCCCTAAAGAACATCAACTACTTGGAATAGGGAATTAAAGCCAACATGGCCCCTAGGAGCTCAAAGGCACAAGGTACCAACTCCTTTTTAAAGCTCAAACAGGGAAAAACAGAGGATGAAGTATTGATGGAAGGGGTTAAAACAGTTTATTCACAAGCAGTCGCACAGGAAAGCAGCGAAGGGATATTTCACAACCCAAAGGAGGAAAGGGGAGCATCTCTCTCCAGCATCATGACCTGCCCAACAGAACAGAGTCCCCAAGTTGAGAGGGGCCCTGCCCAGCCAGCTCCCCACATCGTGCCTGCTGAGCTATCAGACCCCACATGTGCTACCATAAATACCGACTGTACACAAAGGTGCAGACTGGGTTAGAACAGATACACTTGGTCTGAGCATGGGATCTACTACAGCAGCTTGGACAAGAGCTACCCCTTGAGCACGTTCCAAATACACCAAGGAAGCACCACAGCAACGCTGGGAGACGGGCGAGGTGGCTACACCAGACTGGGTCAGATGCTTGCAAAGCCTGAGCAGTTTCACACTGGCCTTAGCCAGCCTGCCTCCCAAAAACCCATTGCTCACCAGCAGTGCTGCAGCCGACAGTCAGCTGAACGCTGCACCAGGGATGGGCAGGCAAGAAAACTAAGGAAACACTCCACTGAAGATCAAGTCAAGCTCCAAAATGCTGACCATAGACCAGGGCAAGTCTGAAACCAGAAAATGCTTTATTGGAAAGGTACAAAAAAACCAGTCACTGCAGCTAAATTTACAGCAATAAATTACGTTGTGGCTGTCAAGAGAAAGTAATGGACACATACACAGGGCTATTCGCCTTACAAACAGGAATCCACATTGCTTGGTATATCAATAATTTATTTTATAATAAAAAAGCAGCACAAAAATAAATATTGAAATGAAATTACTGAGTAACCACAGAGGATAGAATGAGCTGGTGATAAAAAAAAAAAACCAACTTAAAACAGAAGACTTCTATCATTAAAAAAATGAAAGCAAGTATCCACCATCTACGGAAACACCCCAGCAGACTGAAATACAAACGAACGAAAACAAATCCACGTTACAAAAGTTTTTTGTTTTTGTTTTGTTTCCATTTTTTTTGTTGTTTTTTTCTTTTTTTTTTTTTTAAATAAAAACAATCATGACAATGAAGTTTAAATGATTTGAGAGAGAAAAAAAAAAATGCCACCTTCTCCTCCTCCCTGGGTCTGAGCCGTCCAGTGGCCTGACCACTCTATGCCCCTGTGGCATCACGCCCAGCCCCACCACAAGTTGCCTCCACACCAGCTCTCACCCTCCAGCACCTTGTCCCTCCCCAGAGCTGTGGTGTCACCCAGCTTTTGCTTTGCCATCTCCTCTGGCAGGCGGTAGAGTTGGGCAAGAGCAGAGACGCTGACTTGCTTCAAAGGGATCTGGAACTGCCCTGGAGGGAAAGGTTCCCCACTCCCAGAGAGCACAGCAAATGCGTCCACAGGAACAGGGACGTCCCTCCCAGTCCTTGCCCAATGCTTTCAACTTCTCCTGCCTCCCGCCCAGCCCACGGTTCCCTCGTCACACTGCGGATGGGGAGCAACCAAAGAAAGGCTAGGCCCAGGGAGAGGATCCCAGTACTCAAATCCAAAGCCTCCGCTCCTCAGCTGGGCGGGGGGGGCACAAATTAAGAGGGGCAGAGAAGGGAGCCCCAGCATCCAAACTACTGCAGCAAAGAGACAAGCAAGAGGTTGGGCTGCAGGGGAGCGCTGCCGGAGCTGCCCGGGCGACCCTGTGGGCTGCAGCCAGCTCCCCGCGACGCTTGCCCTGGGTGTCAGGCTTGCAAGTGCAGGACGGAGAGGAAAAACAAAACAAAACAAAATAAAAAGAACAACAGAACCAAACCAAACCCCAGAGGAATGCAACGTGACAACCCCAAGCTGGAGGGCCCTCTAGGGCGGAGGGTGGAGGAGCTGGGTCTCTCCAACTCGGTCAACAGCTTTTGGGTCATTCCTCCCTCCACGTTACCTTGCAATTCTGATCCCTCTGTGGAAGTTTAGCCAGGACATTTCATCCCCCTCCAGGTCACCACCCAGGGAGCCCTGGACTGGCAATTTCTTTTAATAAAGATTTACAGTATCAAACTTGGAAAAAAAATTAATTTTTCTTTTTTTTTTTACGAAAAATCTGTACGATAAAATGTATATAATTATATATTTATATATATATTTCTCTCTCTTTAAATATTTCCACGTGGTCCTTATGGATATCCAATATGGATTACCTACCATGGCTATGGTATCAACAGCTTTAACAACACCCAGGCCTCTTGTTCTTTATCGAGTGACCAGAGATTTAAGTGCCTACCAGCACTAAACTAGCAATCACTTGGACAAGCCTTTGGCACCCTTCCAAGAACTGGAAAAAAAGAAATACTTGGCCGCAAGGGAAGTGCCACATAAAGATATGTTTCTCAACTCTTTCCAACAGCAAGAAGACCCCATGGAAGAAAGTTCAACCTCCATCCCTCCCGGTGCGACCGGTCTGATTTCCCTGGCAGGGGGTCAAGGGCAGCCAGAGGGTGTTCCTATCTAGCCAGGAATGTTATGGAGCTCTGGAGCTGTTTTAAAGACTGGAAGCATTTGGGCATTTTCAAGTCAACTGGCCTTTTTCATTAAAGTTTTTATTTACAGCCCCAACAGTGCCAGGAGTCTCCATTTTGCCTGTTTTCGGAGGCACCTGTAAGGTCTGGGAAAGTTTCCAATGTCTGTGAGCTGGAGAACATGAGAGGACCAGGAAATGACAGTAACATCTTTCTCTTCCTCAGCTTCTGCTGTGGGAGTCAATAACTGGTACTGATACACAGGACAACGATCTGCCCGTTCGGAGATAGGGAGGGAGTGGAGGAGAAATGAGGTAACACTAAGTGTCATCCAAACTCTACGTGTTGGAAAATCACTTGAAGGAAACTCCCTGCTCTCCTCCATAACACGTGGGTCTGGCAGGGGTAGTGAGTCTCAGGAAGCGTTTCACTTACACCCTTTCTGGCTCAGTAAGGTCACGGATGTCAATGTTGAGGACTGAACGAGAACCAAGTCTGAGGTTTCTCTTTTCATTAACCTATTTCACAAAGGACCCTCCTGGGAAATCCAGAGACTCCGATGACAAGGTGAAAAAAAAAGAAAAAGCAAGCTAACAACTTCTTCCAAAGACAAGTAGGGCTTCACTAAATTTCTACAAACTCACTGCCATTCAAGGCAAGACAAAACCTCAAACAACAAATTATACTGGGTGTCAGATGCCAGTTCACTGTCCCCTTGTCAACAACGGTGGCACTCATTCTCTTTTAGTCCCAAACACTCGCAAATTCTCCCATGATCTTTGTTTTCTGTTCTGGAGCCCAAATCCTCTAAGCTTTTCTCCTCATCTTAAACTTCAGCAGTCTCATTCTCTTCTCACCTGCATGACAACAGGCATCGTCCATTCCACAAGTCTCTGACCTGCCCTGCAAAACTCACAGTCCCTCTTCTTTCCTACTTCATTAAGAAAACAAACAAAAAAACCCAAACAACAACAAAACACACAAACACCAACATAGCTATTTTTTCTTTTTTTTTTCTTTTTTTTTTTTTCTTTTTTTTTTTTTTTTTTTTTTTACAGTGACCTGGAAACATTTGTCTTTTCAGCGCTGCTGCGCAACAGCAGAATCTCTCCCTTTGGCTTCCCACCTCCTGCCCATTGCCGAGCCAGAAATCCCTCTCTAAAACCACTGCTCAGAGCCATATGAACGACTTCTCAATCCCAATTCTTCTGTCCCCTACACACACATAGATTTTCCATCCTGCCTTCTGTGTGCCTCTTGGGATAACTCATCCATTCCCAAGAGAAAGCATCAAGTTTCAGGGTCACATTCACACAGGTTGTCTGAACACTGAGGGTTGTTCACTGTACTCTTTGGATCTCAACTTCAGCTCCTGACATGCTACGGAGAGGAAGAGACTCTTCCAGCTCCCACCAGACCTCCCCACAGCCCTTCTCTGTTCATCAACAACTCACGAGACCAGCTTTCCAGCTGGAATGTTCATCTCTAACCTACCATCGCTTCTGTCAAAGAGGAGGCTCTGTAACTTCTCCTGTCTGAATGCTATTGCCCTCTAGTTACACTTCAGTGCTTTAAAAACATCTTTCCAAAATACTCTGCACAAACTCCTTCTCATAGTGCTGATCCCAGCAGAACTGTCCCATCTTCTCACAGCTAGTTCTGCCTCCACCTGGCAATACCTGCAGAATTTTTCCCCCTGGTCTTCCCTTTCCCCCCCAAACACAAAACCCTCACCCCCCATAACCGGCCCTCCCTCCCTAACACTGCAGGGAATAAAAAAAAAAAAAAAAAAAAAAAAAAAAGCTGCTACTTCAAGATTGCAACTCATTTGGAAGAAATAAACAGCATAAATATACCCAACTGACAGGCACACTTTAGGGAAGGAGCTATCAGGAAACTTGGGCTTGGAATAAAGGAGGCTGCAATGTAGTTTACAGGCCACACAGGTAACAGGGCATATTAAAATATGTCAAATATGTATTTTTCCATATTTTAACGGCATGGATTGAAAACAAAAGGTTATTCCTCATGGGTGTGGTCAGACCCAAGCATTAGTCTCCATCGTCCTCCCACTCCCATCCACTCAAAGCAGGATGAAATCTGATCCAGAAAGCCTATATCCCTGCCCTTGTAGTATCAGATGGAAGAGGGAAGGTAGGGGAGACCCTTCTTACAAGGAGTAGGATGCCACTAAAGGAAACTCTTTTTTCCATACATTCATCTCACGTGATGATTTCTACGGTCCATCTGTTTCCTGGCTCTTGAGCATCATTCATGAAGACTCCGGAGGCTCCTCATGTATCTTCTCCGAGCTGGAAAGCTGCCCACAGCTGAGAAGGGTTTGGGGAGGCAGGGAGAAGGAGGAAGCAGATCTTGCAATTTGTACTGAATACAGAGCTCAAATCCTGGACACAAGAGGTTGATGGAGCCACAGAGTCCAGATAGAAGCAGCCAGTTAAGTTCCCTTTGTAGGTTTGGGTTGGTTTTGGTTGTTTTTTTTTTTCTTTTCTCTTTTTTCTACTTTTTGCACTTTTGGAAGAGAATTGTTAAAATGCCAATTCTTGACATGACCAAGGACTCCGGAACAATGCATAAGAGCCTTTTCCCCTCCCCTCTGAAAGGCTGCTAGTTCCCCCCACTGAGGGCACTAGGACGCTGCTGAAAACGGCACAGAACTGGATGAGATTTCGGCTGATTTCACAATGGTGATGACACTGGTGGTGGCAACTTTGGTCGGGGTAATAGGCCCTCGCGCCACAGTACGAGCAAAGGTCTGGAGTGCTTCGTACTTGGAGCGCAAGGCGTCCAGCTCTAGCTTCATGCTGCTGTTTTCTCTGGCCAGCTTCTCCACTTCTTGCTGCAGCTCAACCCGCTGCCTCTCCAGCTCCTCTTTCTGAGTCACACGCTTGATGCGGCAGCTGGCAGCGTAGCCCCGGTTCTTCAGCGTGCGCCTCCGCTGCTTCAGACGGATGACCTCCTCTTTGGTGAGACCCCTCAGGTGCTGGTTCAGCTCCCGTACGGACATTGACACGAGTTCATCATCACTCAGCACTGGGGCATTCTCTCCTGACTCCTCCTTTACCTGCAAATACCAACAGCACAGGGGTAGCAGCAACCCTATGTGAATGGATGATCTGGACAGCAAGAAGAGACAGGACACCCCTCACCAACATGACACTCCCACCTGGAGAACACCCCTGAAGCAATGTAGAGAGCACGTGCTCCACTAAAACAGCAGCGTAAAATATGCCAGAGATTTGAGCACTGCTGTCATCTGCATGTGGGTAACCTTCTCAAATCAGAGAAAGCAGTGAGCCTGACACACCCTGTGTGAACTGAACAGTAAGTTTTTTTGGGTTTTTTTTAAGGAGATAAATGTAAAGCAGACTGAAGCCCCTTTATGTTCCTCTGTCGGGACCCAGAATTCATACTGAATGCTAAAGATGACACCTTTTCCCAGCATTATGCTGGGACTCTGGTGCAGCATCTCAAAAGCAGAATGGCCACTTGTATGCAGGGTTTAATTCAGCATTTCATGGTTTTTCGCTGAAGGCTGTTCATCTGAACAAAACCAACCCTGCTGGGCTTCAAGGACCACAGCCCAATTTGGTTTTCCTGCAACACAAGCCAGAGTCTGAAATTATACGAGAAAGACACCAAGGCCTTATGCCTTTTTCTTAAGCAGGTTTGCTGCCACAGTTATTTTCAGAATCATAGAATCATTTAAGTTGGAAAAGACCTTTCAGATCATCAAGACCAGAATCTTTAAGACATCATCCCTTTGATTCTTCAGAGACCGCAGGACACCTGGAATGAAGAGCTAAGATACTGGAAAGAAACTGGGACAACACATGCACAACCCATGTGCAGACCACCAGCAAGCTGGCATGTCCAAGGCATTTACTGTCTCACAGATCTGACAGACACATGCTGAACACATCCCTTCCCCAGTGCCTCCCGGTCTTGAGAGTACAAATACCTCAGTGACAGGCCTGGGAGCACTAGTTTCAGAATGCTGCCAATACCTGCTATAGTAAAAGCATCTTAGATAGCAACTGGGATACGCTAGTCTCCACACCACCCCAGAGACTTTAGACTTCTGTCTGGGTATTGCTGATACTCTTCTACCCTAGCCCTTCCCTTAGATAGTGGCAAAATGTATCAGCACCCATTTCTAAGTGTCTCTCAGAATGAAGAACAGTCAACTATGACCGACGTCACATAGAGCACAGCTCTGCAACAACCTCCCCTGCCACCCACCATCACCCACTCCTTCCCTACCTTTAATGCCTTGTTCGGTTTGGGATTAGTCGTCATAACCTGAGCACAGTCTTCCGGACAAAACTGCTCAGAAATTGCAACTGGAAAAACAAAAGATTTTCAGGTTACAGCAATATCGGAGGTGAAAGTAGGAAAAAGACACCCAATATGTGGGCCGAACCCCCAACTCAACCACCATTAAAAGAAATAACCACACAGTTGTTTAAAACACCAGGATGTATTCAGAGACCGGTTCACCCCATTCAGATACAGGGAAGAGAAATTGTGTTGACAAGGCGCATTGCTTTTTACCACTGAAGATCTTGTATTTTGCTATAACTACACTATGATTAAGCAGGGAAGACAGGGCAGAGAGCGGGGGGAAAGAACACCAGCTCCTGCCTGTAAACAACAGTTACACCACCCGCCACACACCGCCCTGCAATGTGCCACCCCTTCCCAAGGGGAGCGCGGCCTCCCAGGCCCAGTCACTCGCTCACCTCCCTCCGGAGGAATCCCAGACGCTCAGAATGGCCTATTAGGGACTGAATTAAGAGTTACCTCCGCTCATAAAAGGCACTGAAAAGCCACAAGACAACAACTCCCTTCATTCTTATTTTGATTATTATTTAACCCGGCTCAAAATTGAATCAGCAACCCAGAAAGAAGCTGCCTCGTTTGTAACCTGCTTTCAGTGCCGTCCCCACCCAAAGGAGACGCTACCAGAAAACCCAAACAACAGAAACAAAAGCCCCCCGATGACAAAGCAAGGCAGGAGTTCGCCTCTCCCAACGCACCAAGACTGTTGCTTCCCGATCCTCTCGGCCTCAGGCTGCCAGAGCTGACCTGCCTGATATTTCTAGCGACGTGGAGGCACGTCCACCACCAGAGACCGTCCCCTGCCAGACGCTGCCCTTCACTCTCACCTTAACCGGTGACTACACCCCTTCAATCAGCGCCTTGCAGAAAATCCACCTGCCCGCGCCTCCACCCAAAACCTTCACCCTGCGCAGTGACGGCAGCAGCAGCGGCCCGTCGGGTACCTACCGCGAGAGAGGCGACCGCAGCCGTGCCACCATCACAGCCTCTGCCTGTCGCTCCCCCGGCGGGGAGGGCGCAAGGTGCCGGTCTCCCCCTCACAGGGTGGCTTCGAGGGCTGCACACCCAGCAGCACCGCAGAGCACACAGCCTGTCTGGCGGGAGTCCTCTCTCTCTCTCTCTCTCTCTCTCTCTCCCCCCCCTCCACCTCTCCAGCCCAGCCCAAACCCTCCCCATTTCCACGTCTGCATCGTGTCACACATCCTAATCATTCATGAAAAATCCAGCCAAAGCATCCCAAGCATGATTCCCTTCTGATAGTTGCCATGGTGACCTTGGGAAAGTAGCCAACCCGGAGACAGTCACCATGGAAACAGAGAAGCCCAAAAGCAATAATGACTTCAGGTCATGTCTGTGCAAAGACATCACGAGGTCGTCGGAGAGTAAACAAACTCATTCATATCTGCAAACAGGGGGTGGCAGGATTTTGGGGGGGGGGGCACAAAGGTGGGGTGCAGAGACCAGCAGGAACCATGCAGGTGAAGGTGCTGGCTCAGCCCATGCCGCTGCCACTTGAATTTCTCCAGTCGAGACACCTCATCATCACACGACTTACGTAAAAAAAAATCAAGATGAAGAGCCAGGGGGAAGAAAAAAAAAAAATCCCGTAAGTGCAATGCTGCGAGATACTATCCTAGATATTAGGGAGCGTATTTAGGCGCCTCCTCTATTTTTAAGCCCGAGACAGTACAACGCTCCATGTCTAGAGGAGGGACAAGGACAGCCGCACAGCACACAAGCCAAGATGCTCTGTGATGAATGGACCACTTACAGCAACTGGTGTGCGCTGCATTTTCTAGAGCATCACCCAGTCCTTCCCTCCTCTCCTCCAGCACCGATCCCCACCCTGGGCATCCCTCCATCAGCCCCTGCCTCACCAGGGCTGATGAAATGGGCTGGGTGACGGGGCAGGGGAGCAACTCCCAACCCCCAGAAGCCGCCTCAGAGGGACGGGGATGCAGCTGACCCTGGCTGCTGCCACACTGTGTGTTTTGCACGAGGGCTGACCACAGAAGGACAGGATCTCCTGCGAGCTCCGGCACCTCCTCAGACCCCAGGGCTGCCCTTTCGCCGTCCATCGCTTCCCCTCCACACCGGGCGTTCGCCACCCACCCCTACCTCCAGGCCGGAGGCGCAGATGTAGGCACTAACACGGAGGAGGAAGGAAAAAGCTCCTCGTCGTCTTGGCCCAACGGTCCCGGTGAGTTGAGGAGAGCAGAGGAGCTGCCAGTGCGTCAAGGAAGCGGCCGGCAGCCCCCTCCCTGCAGGCGCAGAGCCCTGCGGGCCGCGCAGGCAGTTGGTGCCATAGTTATGCAGTGAGTCACCAGCTGTTTACAGAGTTCCCGAGCTCGCATTCCCACAGCATCAGAAAGTCTTCCTTCCCTCGGCGTGCCCCCCTCCCTCGCCGCCCCCATCCCTACAAGGGAAGGGGCACGCTGCCGGCCCGCTGGCGGCACTCCGTGCTGCTAAAAGCGGAAAAGGAAAGGCAAAAAGGAGGGGGAGGCCGACGACAGACCCGTCACACCCACCGATTACACAAAAAACCCTTTTGATCCTCACCCAGCGAGTCTTCAAAGCGCTTTCTACACCAGCCGATGGAAAAACTGAACAGGGCCGCTTGGCTGCACAGAGATGGAAAGAAATGTAAAATATCGTGGAAAACAAGAGCTGAGGGGTGAGGCTGCCTCTGGTGGGGGTCAGCATGTGGGTTCACCTGCCACCCCAAGCAAAGCTCCAGCTCCATGTGACAAAACCCCTTCGGTCACCTGTTGCTCCGTATCACCGAAGCAACGCCTCCTTCTCCCGCACATCCCTCTGGCACAGACACTCAGTAAGGAGTCCTGTGCTCCACGCTTGTCTCACCCCGCACACCAAAGAACCCTGGATGGGCCAGCAGCCCTCAGAGACGGGCTGGGATCCATTCTATTGCACCAGGGGTGATGGGCTGGAGCCACTGCTGGCAGAGATGAGCAAGAAGGTTCAGGGCACCATCAGGACTTGTGACACCATGCTCTCTTCAAACAAGTGTGGGAAACTGGGGTCTGCCCTAACACTCAGGGCAGGATTTTGTAAGGCAAGTAGAATCACCCAAACAGGCTCAAGTCTCACACTCACACACAAGCACCGGGGTGAGTCTTATCTCTGCACTAGATGAACCCACAGGTGTGGTCCAGGCTCCGCTCGAAACCGATACACCACCACTTGCAACCCTCACCAACAGTCCTCCAGGGCCTTGGGCTCCATCTCCATCTCCCCACCTACAACATCCTCCCCATCAAGACTACCTGGGACTACTTAGCTACCAATAACAAGCTAAATTCAGCACAGCATCTCCCACCGCTGGAAGTCAAAACCCCACAACAAAATCATAAACCATCCCACAGACATGTCACATCCAGCAGCATCCCCTACACATGCTGCACAAGGGTCTTCTGGGACCCTGTCTGCCATTTGATTATTGGAACCCTTTTAGTCTTTACCCTATTCCTGCCCTTCTTTTCTTAATTGCATTTGCTGCATCATGTCTAAAATTAGGAGCTCAGCTTTTTGGAACAAGGGCTGCATTACATCTCTATTCTGTAAGCAGTACGACACACTTTGAATGCTACATAAATAAAGCGGTGAGTAGTAATACACCAACTGTAAGGGGCAAAGGCTTTTCCAGTGCAGCTTCACACTTGTATTTAAAGCGAGTGTTGTGACTGTGGGTTACATAAAGAGCCCTTGTAATTCTGCAATAAAGTTACCCATTGACAGCCTTGCCAGAGTCCTCTCCCTCTCTCAGACGACTCCTATGCCTCTTGCTGCATCCTCCCAAAAAACCGATGTCGGTCTCCGGCTGACATCCCAAGCCTGATAGTCTCAACTTGGACCATTTAGAGAACCCCAGCTCCTTTGCTTTGAAAGGGGAAGACAGCAGAAAGCAAGGCTGACTTGGGCAGAGGTAAGATAGAGCTTTCCACACAAGGCTTGCAATTAAGAAAGAAAACATGCCAGAATGAGATTTCAGACTTTCCACGCTACAGGGCTTTCAAAGCACGTTACGCATTAAGGAATTACTATAAAGTCACTGCCGGCACCTGCGGATGAACTCAAATTTTAAAACACTGAAAGACAACCCCAGCCAGAACACGAGTGCCTGGCAGAGAGCCCCGCTGGTGTTTAACTTCCATCCCCGGACACGTACAGCAAACTGAAAACATGCAACCCTCACCTTCAGCCAGGCCAGCGACGACTTCCAGAGGGCAGAAAAACAGCGTGAGGGTCAAGCGGCGATGGGGATCTCTGCCATCGCATCTCAATTCAGCAGTTACACGGGGAATACTCTACCCGTTCCCAAATGCAGCAATTTCATTCCTGGGCAGCTGTTTTAGTTACATTTCTCATTTATCCACAAGTTATTCCCAGCTCCAGAGCACTAGCCAAAGGGATGTGCCTACCAAGGGTAACATCTGAGCTGACAGGTGAGGGGAACTACAGATGCTTGAATCTTCGTCGCCGTGCCTCTGCCGCTCGGAGGCATGACACGGATTTCCAGCACATTGCAACATGGTAGGCAGAGCACCATCCCCCTCCCCATCATTCAAAAAGCCATTCTCCTGCTCTGACAATCTTCACACATCCTGTAAGGCAGACTGACGCTTGTCACTCATTTGTAATGCAAGCAGGGAGGGATGGGCTGCTGGTGTGAATCAGAGAGTAGAAGCATATGCGAGGCAATATATTTGACAAGAAGAGAGAGAAGACACAAGGAGGGGTTGAGTCACTGTTTACTGTTCTAGAGGAGCTCCACGCAGCCCTCGCCCAGCTGGCCAGCTTTCCATTTCCCTTATGGATCGGAACCAGCATCCAGCAGCAAAGAAGAGATTCAGGAACCTTCAGAGCACATTTGAGAGCTGCCAGGACACGGCTCTCTGAGGCACTCTCTGGGGAAGCCTGGACATGGATCAGACAGTCTTCAGTGGTTTGGTAAACAACCTAGTCTGATGCTGCAGAGAGCCTGTGGTTAGGGAGCTGAGGATACAGAGTTCCAGGAGGATATGTTTCTGTGTCACCTCAAAAACTTTGTGGAGGAGGTGGCTGAAGGGGAAAGGTATGCAGCAGCCAGCCACAGTACTGACAAGCATACTGCACATTTTCCATCACGCACTCCTAAAAACGCAGCGACAGAGCTACACCAGTATTACACCTCAGCATCACTAGCCCAGAGATGCATCTCACCCAGACAGCTGAGCTGAGACACAAAGCAACACGTAACTTGCTCGGATGCCCAGATAGATCCTGGGGCAGAGATGGCATTGGGATTCCTCACTTTGCTGCTCCTGACCCCATGTGCCAGCCATGGAGTTGGACATCTCCACCATCTGCTAATAATGGAACATAACAACATTGCTATTCAGGGTCCTGCAATATTGCAGAGCAGTGGGATTCACTACACAACCTGTCCCTCTGCTTAGGAGCTTAGTGGGGGGCAACTGCTCTTGTTACTGCCTTTCTCCCACCCTGGTTCTTGTGTTGATGGTCACAGAGCGCTGCATCACTTGGGTTCGCTTCGTGCTTGGAAGACTCGTTGCCAGAGTTTGAAGATAGCCTGAAACAACAGCTCAGACAGAAGTGGAAACTGCCTGTTCATCTCCACAGGGTGCTGAGCCTGAAACTTCCTGATAATTGAAAGTGCTAGCACCGCTCAAGTATTTCACAGCTGGATGTTTACAAAAAAGATCAGCGAGCAAGCTTATCCCACAAACCCCGAGTGCCGCGGGGGCCAGCACTCCCAGCTGTCCTTTCTTTGCTTCCCAAACATCTCACACAGCTAGAGATTTTCAATACCAAGTTCTGCAGCACATTCCACACCATTAATCATCTTCCAATGTTGATGGAAGTAAGAGTGTATCAAGCTGATCTGTATTTTTCCCTTTCAGGAGGCACACAGAACTCCTTGCTGCAACAGATTGCCGGGACGGACGACAGCGCAGAAATGACAAAAAACATGACAAAGCACACTGTCCTTGACAGGCAAGGAAAAAAAACAAAACAAAACAAAACAAACAAAACAAAACGCTAACAGATTTCTGCCTCTGGTTCAAAACCACTTGCGAAGCAGGATACCAGCCTGGCGCAATACAGCCAGGAACACTTAAAACAGCTCAGGGACAAAGCCCTGACAAGCTCAGGGCCCACAGAAGCAATCAGGGTGTCGCGACGGTGAGAGCCACCGCATGCCCCAATCTTGCAGCAATCGCCCCGTTGCTGCCGGATCGCCGGCCATCCGTCCGTCATCTCCGGCGAGTCGGAGCAGAGTTAACTCCAGTGCTGCGCAGCCCTTCGTGCTGCCATTGGGCAACTGCGGCGTCCATCACCTCTAGGAAGTGACTGCACGAGGAAGGCTTCTCCGCAGGCACCACCGTACACACGGAAGGAGAGGGAAAAGCCGAGGAACGTGCGCCCGTTTCATCAGTCAGAGAAATCACAAGGTAAATTCATTTCCTGCTAAAGCCCTGACAGGACCACGGCACAACGTGCCGGGCTGGGGTGCAAGGCTGTGCTTCTCGATGGACGGGGCTTATAAAGACCAAAAGTATAAGAAAAAGGCGTGCGGCTTTCTGGGGGAACACATTCCTCTTATCATCTCCCCCCACCCTCCACAGTCCCAGCTCAGCTTTAGGACCATGCTGGCAAAGGCAGGGGTGGCCAGGTGAAAGTGAAAATGGAGGCCTTTCCCTTTTCTGTAACAACTTTGCCCAAAGGGGGCTCGTTCCTAATTTGAGACCTCATGGCCTGCTTTCGGCAGAACCTGTAAAATAAATCCTCCACGGAGCAGCCCACGAGGGAGGGGAGCGGGCTCTCAGTCGAGGAAGAGGAGGAGGAAGGCTGGGGATGATGGGTTGGCCGGCTCGGCGGCTGCTTGGCGTTTTCCCTGCTAACTCTTGGCTGACACCTCGACGACTTGGCAGGGAGAGGATCCCGCAGCTCTGTCAGCTGCCTGGGGCCAGCGCAGCTGGAAGGGATCACGGCTCGGCACAGCATGCCCAGCACCCAGCAGGCCAGGCCAGGCCATGGGGCAGCGGGAGCACAGTCACCCGCCACAGCTCCCACCATGCCTCGTCCCTGCTGCCACTCTGTGCCTACAGGAATCGCCAGAGCGGTCGTGCTGGGAGCCACATCCTGCACCCGTGTTCAGCCAAGGATGGGACGGACGCCAGCCAGACGGGTCGTTGCCTCATGGCCGGAGACCGGGATGCGCCATGGCCCGGGAAGGGGTTGTCCCCATGGCACAAGGGACAGGACTCAGTGAGTTTTCCCATGCTCGCAGGGAGCCACGAGACACCCACAAACGCCCCGCTCTGCTCCTTCTGTTTCCTGTTAAGATTATTTATTGGTAATTTTTAAGACCACTTACAGACTCTGTTCACGTGCCAGGACCCTACACAGATTTTTTCCCAGGGCTTTTTTTTATTATAAAAAAAAAAAGAAGAAGAAATTGTTTTAATCATTTTCTTCCCACTCTTTCCTTCCAGTCTCCTTTGGTAGCTGGTGGGGGGCTTGCACATGGTGCAGCGCCCATCCTCAGCTGCTGACACAGCCCATCCTCCCTGCCCAGTGCTACCAGGGCTGCAGTGGGCAGGGCTGAGCATCCCCACAGGGGGATCATGGGGGACAAGACCCCCCCAGGGATGCTCAGCATCCCTGCACCAGGAGCTGCCAGCCAGCCCAGAATGCTCCTGAAAAGAGTATCTGGAAGCCAGGGGGCTGCCTTGGGGAGCAGGAGGCAGATCTCCCCCAGATGCCTGGGAGCTGACATCGTCTTTGGCAGAGCAGAGCCAGTGAGCAAAAGTGCCCGCATCAATCAACCTACACCCGCTTGCCTTGTCTGAGGAGCAGAATACGACCTGACACTGGACCCAGATATGAGAAGTAGCTTTGGGTTACTAAACAAGCCCAGGACAATGCCTCGACCTGATGTGGTGGTCTGGTGTTTTGGAAGGGCTGGGGGAAATCAGAGGGAAAGCCCTCACGGCTTTGCTGGTAGGGCTGGTACTGGTCCCAGGGGCTACCCTGGCTGGAAACATTGGCTCCTTAGGAAACAAGGCGAGCAAAGGGGCTGCTGCATGACCAGGATGCCCCAATCCCCAACAAAGTACCTTGTCTGGGTTTCACTGGTTGTCACCCCTGCTCATCCCTGGGTGGCTGGTCGGTGTGGATGCCCCTGCAGCAGGTATGGCTGCCCATGCCACACACAGCAGAATCACCTGCATCCTGTGACACTGGCCCCTGGCCCCTGGCCCCTCCTGTCACCCAAATCTGGCTTCTCACAGAGCAGTACTGGGGAGAAATAGGGAGAACCTTTTCCCCCCTGCCCTGCTCTCCTCTACAGCCCAACTGGCTGCTGAGCCCGTGTCTTGCCCCCGCTCCTGCTTTGATCTCCTGAAGCCCAGGCAGTATCACCGCTGGGGCCTGGGGGCCGAGTGGGGTGTCAGACAGGTTCAGCCACACATTTCTGGCTAATGAGAAATTTCCTCTCCCAGCAAGCTCAGCCGGGTTTTTTTTTAGCTCCGGTATCACTACCCCACCTCTGCTGGGGCCGCCTGAGTCACGGGGGCGTGTGGGCCACCTCTCAGCATGCTGGTTTTGCCCTCTGGCCAGGTGCTTGCCAGGCCCTGGTAGCACCTCAACCCACCCTTTCCCCTGGGGATGGCATGACTGAGAGTCCGGCAAAACCAAAACTCCAGTGACCCATCCTGGTGCAAGACCCAGACGCTCCAGAGTGATGCCCTGAATCCAGGTGCTGCCTTGAAGCCAGGGTGGATGGGCTGAACCCAAGGAGGGGGTTGGCATGATGGTGGGTGGGGGTACGGATTCACCCCACTGTGCCCCACTATCCTGGTCCATGCTTAGGGGAACCACAGCTCCAGGCAGCTGGGGAAGTTCAAAGGGAAGGGAAAAAGCAGCAGTCCCCGCTCTGTGTGAGGGTTTGGGCTTGGCTCCCCACGTGCTCCCCACCGCCTGCAGCCTGCAGTCATTTCATGCCATTAACGGGTTTCCTCGCTCTGAACTTGCTAATGAGCCAGCGTGGGAAGCGGCAGGGGCTGAGGGCCCCCAAACTGGGGCAGTGGAGGGGGCTAGTGGCTCCTTCTCACATGGCATATGGTGGGAAGAGGGACCCACCACTCACCCTAGTTCCCTGTTGGGTCCCACCTGCTCCTGTGGATCCCATGTTGGCCCCACTGACCCCCAGCACACTCTCACCACCCCAGCAGCCCCATACTGGTTCCGCAAGAGAAGGGTGCCCCATGTCACTACCCCCGGGATGGCTCAACCTCTGACACCTCTCTTGGCATGGGTTTCCTGCATCCCACTGTCCCCATCATCAACCAGGCGGGGAGCCAGGACTGCACCCAGGAGGACAAAGCTGAAACCATGACCCATCCCAGGGACAGTGAGTCAGAGTGTGCTGGGCGGTTTGTGCTGGAAAACACCTTCCATCCCCATCCCTGTCCCCAGCCCCAGCCCATGATGCCATGGCACAGAAGGATCCCTTTGGAGCCACTGGTGGAGAGGAGAGATGTGAAAAGCTCCAGGGAGATTGTGGCTGTTTCTGTCCGCAGATGAGCCTTGCAGAAAGGGGAGTGGGAGGTTGAGTCAAGCCCAGGGCAGGAGCACCAGGGCAGGACTTGCCGAGGTGTTTGAGCCAGAGCCACCAGCCCTGTGTAAACAAACCCTCAGGACAATGCAGGAGTTGAGGGGAGCTGGACAGAGAGATGGGGATGGGAATGAGGAGGGCCCACCCGGGGAGGACCCACCCCACACCAGCCCAGGTTCTGGAGCTCATGGGGTCAAGGACCTGAGTGATGGACCCACAGCACAGCACAGTTCAGGGCTCCTATGGAGCAGATGCCATCCCTGACAGTGTGAGGGCAGCCATGCTGTGGTCCCAGCCCACGTCCCCTTGTCCCTGTGGGCCCAGGTGGCAGTCAGGGGACAGGGTGCGCCGGCAGCAGAGGCACAGGTTCCTGTTCACACAGTCCCGGCAGGCAGGCGGTGGATGATGGACGAGACATGTCCCAGCCTCCGCACCAAGATAATCCTGTCCCTGCCGGCACTGCCAGCACACGGCCGGCAGTTATCTCACGCCAGGGCTGACATCACCCTCCAAGACCCCAGCCAAGGAGGCCTCGCTGCTCCTCCCAGCTTTTCCCAGGACAAGGGGCTTTGGGCCCCTCACCCTGGGCTGTAAGCAGGTGGATTTATGACCACAGCCGTGCTCTGGCATCCAGGGGACAGGAGAGGCAACAGGGCCTTTATGACTTTAATACACCTTTCTGACAGTGAAGTTTAAATGGCCTCGTAAACCCCACCATGGCCCACCCCAGCAGAAGGAGGTGGTTTATTAGGGCTGTAATTCTTCTCCTGGCATTTCATCAGTGTCATTTTAATCTGCACTTGGGGTTTTTATTTTTGTTTAATACCAGCAGCTGTAAATGCTGTTTGGGGTGGTTTGTGCAGGGACCTTGCAGAGGGGGACCGGGCGCTGGAGCAAGGATGCAATGGAGCTTGGAGAGCTGGTGGCTGGGACAGCCCAGTCCGCATCGAGGGGCCACACCAGTGAAGAAGAGCTAAATTTTGCTGCTCCAAGCACATCCCCCCTCTACTGATCAGGCCTAGGCAGGATGCAGCCGCAATGCAAGGAAAGCCTTCCCAGGGAACCTTGGGATTTCGGCAGCAGAACCAGCCGGGAGCTAATCCTTTGTGCCAGGCTTTCCACTTTCATCTCATTAACTCCCACTCTCTGTGCCATTGCCCTCTCAGTTTTTCTGGTGGGGAGATAAGTCTCCGTGCTTGGCGCGGTGAATCCTCCGTGCCTGCTCGCCCGATGCTCCCGGTCGCACTGACGCTGGCAGGCAGCTTCCATCCAATTACAGCGGGGTGAAGCTCATTTTAATTGCATAGAGCAACTGGGATTACGCAGACTTTATCTCCTAATTCCCTCTTTATCTCTTAACTTCACACTCACTGCTTGCATTTGAAGGCAGGACAGCTTGTGCCAGCGTTTGCAATTTCTGAAGTAGCCTTTCCCCACACGCCACCCCCTCGCCTGCATAAGGTTGGCCCCAAAATGCCTGAAAATGCTGGTGCTGAAGAGCCTCTGTGTCCCATGGATTTGGGATGAGCTGTTTTCCCAGGACATCTCCACAGCCCTGGAAGGTTAAACCCACCCGCTGGGGGATGGCATTCATTGTGCTGGCTGCTTCAGGCAGAGGTCTGGCCCTCAAGTTAGTGTCCCCAGCAAAGGCCACATGTCACCCAGAGGCCGAGGCTTTCCAAGTATGGTTTGGATGGGCTCAGCATGAGGAAAGGGCTTCTTTTCCCCTTAACGCCCTCTCCCCCCCCCCCCCCCCCGCCCCACCGCTGCCCCCCCCCCCCCCGCGGGGCGCGCGCGAGGGGCGGGGCCTCGGGCGAGGG
>JAAGNO010006153.1:0-11553 GCA_033439905.1 Ceryle rudis | reverse complement strand
GCGGGACTGGCGGGGCTGGCCGCGGTGCTGCTGGGTGAGCGGGGACGGAGGCGGGGGGTCTGGGGCAGGTGGGGTCTGGGTTCCCAGAGCAGCACCACTGCTCCACGAGAAGCATCCCACCTCAACCCTCCTGCAGCGGCCCCAGTCCCACGGCCGGGTCTCGCCTGCCCCTCCAGCCCCATGGGCTGGCGCTGGCACTGGCCGTGGCTGGTCGCAGAGGGCACCGGGCACACTCCACCGGCCCCGCGGTTCGGGGGGCAGGGCTGCCCCTGCAGGCTCAGGACGGGGGTTCGCGGCGGGGAGCCGGGCCGGGGCTGCCGGCGGCCCGGCAGAGCCGAGCTGCGGCGATGTGGCCGGTATGTGTGTGGGCGGCAGGCAGGGTGGGGGAGAAGGAGGGAGAGGAAGCGGCAGAGGCAGCAGCTCCTTTGATAAGCAGCTTCCTGAACACTTTCAAACCCTGGTGTTAGACCGACACACGCGGCGCCTGCGGGCCGGGGCCGGGACCGACGGAGCCCACTCCGCGGGGCAGCAGGTAGGCAGCCCCCCAGTCCACCCATGTCACCCACCGGAGAGAGGACCCCCGCTGGGCAGTGCCAGGCCCCGGCGCCCATTGGCAGTGGGCATGTGCTGCCTGCCAGACAGCCCCGGGCAGGGCCAGGATGCTGGGCAGGGTGATGGGGACACTGTCCCTGCAGGTGCCGGTGGCTGAGGCTCTTGCCAGGGCCCTCCTGCCTGCCAGGAGCTTGGCTGGGGCATCTCCCGGGGGTTTCCTGGCTGGTGCTGGAGACGGTTGCTGTCTCTGGTCAGGTGTCTCCTGGTGCTGCAGCTCCCGGGGAAGAGCTGCTCTTGCCCTGCCTGTCTGGGGGACACCCCAGCAGCACAGGCCCCCCGAGGCACCGTGCATGGGGCACGGCATGGTGTGCATCGCAGCAGTGGCATTGCCACCCCCAGAAATGTTGCTGGGCACCAGGGTGTCGTGGGGTCAAGTTGCTGCCCCAGTTGCGTTCCCAAATGGAACAGCCGCAGCACGGACCTGCTTCTCTGCAGGACCTCCCTGAGCTGACAGGGTACCTGGGATCCTACTCTTTTCCCACTGAGAGCTCTCACTTCACAGCACCTTCTGTCCATTTGGGTCTGTCTCCTCCTCATGGAGGCAGCGGGGGACAAGAAGGAGCTTCATGATCTCAGGATGCTGCCTGCATCATGAGGGGCTCTGCCAAGAGGTGAACCAGCACCATCTGCATGTCCCTGTCCCTGCCAGGACCTGTCCTAGGGCTGGTGGTGGTGGAGCCCTGGCACCCTCCTCCAGCTCGACTGCCCCATCACCTCTCCCTCAACCACACAGATAAAGCAGTTTCCTCTTGACAGTTGCTGAGACACGTGGGGTGGAGAAGACTGTCCCAGGGTCATCCCTCCCTTGCCAGAGCCTTGAGGCTGTAGAAGGTTCCTGGCCCCATGTCTCCCAACAGCAGGAGCTGGCCAGGCTCCTTGTGGTGCCTACAGCCCACCTCGTCTCACCTGCCAAATGCTACTGTGCTCATGCAGATCCCAGCTCTCCCTCCTCCCCACTGTGTCCCCAGGCCAAAGCAGGCACGCCAGGGAAGGGCTGGAAACGCAGGGCAGTGACGCTTCCTGTGGAGATGGAGAGCATTTTGAGCTGTGCCAAAAACAGATCATGCTCTGCCGACACAGGGTGTCAGTGTCCTCTGCTCGGTGCAGGCAGGTGGCCATTGGTGCCACGCCCAGGGTCACCAGTGGGTGACTGTGTGGGCTGCAGAGCTGCGCGTGTCCTGGAGGGTGAACATGCTTGGAGCAATCCCTGTGCTACCCATCTGGATGCAGGGGCTGGGGCTCTTGGTTCCAGGGCAGCTGATGACATAAAACGTCTCTCCTGCTTAGGGACCACCTGTGGGAGGGCCCACGGGGGCCCACCCAGCCTCACGATAGCTCTCAGATCTGCCTTTTCTTTTCCAGCTGCTTCTCCAATGGCTTCTTGATTCCCCGGGAACTGAGGGTCCCCTGTGTCCACTCCTCGTGCTTCAGGACGAGGGCTTCGTGGCTGCCACAGCATGGTCCAAGCCTGTGTGGTGTGCTCCAGAGTTCATAAGGGCAGCCTGCCAGCCTGGGCAGCCGGGGCAGACATGGACAAGACGGACAAGCCCAGTCCCTCTGCCAAGAAGCACGTGCGTCTTCAAGAGAGGTGAGCGTGGCTGGACAGCACCTGCAGCCCAAACACTGCACTGCCCAGCCCAGCCAAGGTCATGGGTACCTCCAGCACTGCTCAGCCTGAGGGTCCAGGCTCCCCCAAACTTCCTTTCCGCCCGCCCTGCCAGCTCACTGCCTGCTGACCTGTGCAGGTGCCAGGTCTGTGTGTGAAGCAACCCTGACCCTTTAGAGCATCCCTGACCCCTCAGAGCATCCCTGACCTTTTAGAGCATCCCTGACCCCTCAGAGCATCCCTGACCCTTTAGAGCATCCCTGACCCCCCAGGACAGCCCTGACCCCTCAGAGCATCCCTGACCCTTTAGAGCATCCCTGATCCCCCCAGAACATCTTTGACCCCTCAGAGAATCCCTGACCCCCCAGAGCAGTGCAGGACAGATTGAGACACCTTCCTTTGGGGGCTTTTCAGCAGAAAGGTGAAATGACCAGCAAGTTCCTTATTCCTCAACCCTTCCATCGTCTGGGCTCTCTACCTGTCCCCTTTCTTGCTCCTCTGTTATTCTTTGCCTGGCTTTTGCTTGCTCTGGGGGGGGTTTAACTGATGATATGGGCAGATGGGCTGTCCTGGGGTGACAGAGGGTCACCCAGGGACCCTTTTGCCTCGCAGGAGGGGGTCCAACGTGTCGCTGATGCTGGACATGAGCTCGCTGGGGAATGTGGAGCCCATCCAGCCTGTCTGCACGCCACGGGACATCACGCTGAAGTTTCTGAGGACATCCAGCCACGTGCTGAGAAGAGAAGAGCTTCAGCAACATGCTCAGAGCCTGACTCAGCTCCAGGAGGAGTTTTCGGTGTGATGCTCCCTCCTGCTCACATAAGGGATGGCGGGGGCTGGCAGTGGGGGAAACTGGCAGGGGTGGACATCTTCAAGGGAGGCTCTGCGCCCATCTGTGCCCCACAGCACCGGTGGCAGGGAAGGCGATGCGGGCAAACAGAGGTGAGGGATGCCTTGGGTATCCCCTGTGCTCCCTGGTGCACAGATCTCCTGTTTGTGTCCCTGGAAAGCCCATCCTTCCCGTGACAGGCTCTTCTGCCAAGGTGGCCCACCACATCTGTGGTAAGGACAGGGCTTATCTCAGGAGCTGGGATCGCTGGTGATACTGTGAGGTCCCCAGGTCAGCCTCTCATTGCCTGGGGCGCCAGCTCTGCCACGACAAGGGGGCACAAGCAGCAGCAATAGGGTTTTCCTCATAGTTGTTCTCATCCCCTGCAGAAAATCCCACCCAACTTCGTCAGTCCAGAGGAGCTGGAGATTCCTGGGCATGCCTCCAAGGACAGATACAAAACCATTCTCCCCAGTATGTGCCATTACATCTCTTTGCCTCACATTTGCCCAGGTGCCACATGCAGGGGAAGGGGTGTGTGGGGGGGGTGTGTCTGCTTGTGGGAGGGTGCACGGGAGACGGGTGACTCCAAGCAGCCCTGGCACCAGGATGGGCACTCCTGGGTGCTCTTGGTGTTCCTGCCATGCTTGTTCCTGCTCCCCATGTTGCAGGAGCTGTTGCAGGGGGGGCACACTGTGTTATGGGGTGGTATGTGGGGAGCTGCTCCTTGGGGTGTATTCCCAGCACGTGCAGCACATTGCAGCCTGGCCTGGGTTGCTTCCTGCCACCATGGGGCCTTGCATGTCCCAAGGCCATGTCACTAGGAGGGTAACTTTACAGGAGGACTCATTTGGGCTCTAGTCAGGCACTGTGGGAAAGCCCTGGGGGGTCATTGCCTGGCAGGTGAGTTACTCACATGCTCACTGAGGTACAGGCAGGTCTGGGCACAACTGGTTGTACCCTGCCATGGCAGTGAGGGTGAAGTGGGGCTAAAAGGGACCTAACGAAGGATGCTGACAGCTCTGAGTACGACATGGAGCTGGAGGACTTGGCCTCCAGCCTCTGGAGCTGAGGCAGGGAGGATGAGCAGGGTCAGGTTCTGCAAGACTGTCTCCGGGGTAATGCCTGCCATGTCTTTCAGATCCTGAGAGCCGGGTCTGTCTCAGGAGAGCAGGGAACCAGGAGGAAGACAGCTACATAAATGCCAACTACATCACGGTGAGTGTAGTGCCTGGCTGGACAGCAGATGGTCTCCCAGGTCCCGCAGCCCGTGGCTCACAAGGCAGCAGGCTGCAAACTTCTCCGTGGTGCAGGTGCCACACTGCAACCCACGCGCTGGGCACTGACTGTCACCCACTGTCCTGCGCCCTGCTGCTTGGGCGAGTCGAGTACCTGTATGGGCTCCTCGCAGCGGCTTCTCCACCTCTTCCTCATGCACTAGGCCATTGTCTGGCAAGACCACAGGAGGCAAGCTGTGTCCACAGACCACTGCAGCCTGGTGCTGTTCAACCCTTACACACCCAGGGATTTCCTCTGCGCTCAGGGACTGTGTTGCAGTTTCCCAAGGAGAAAGCTAGCGAAGGGAAGGCCATGGCTTATCCTTGACACTCGATGTGGTCCCATTCCAGAGACTGAGAAGTCCCCAGACCCAAGTGTGTTACTTCAGGCAGCCTGATTTTACGATGATCATCCTCCTGTGCAAACGAGCCCTCCAGGCTGCAGCCTGTAGCTTGTGCTGAACCTTGAAACAGGCTCGTGTCAGCCAGGTGCCAGCTTTGCCCAGTTGGTAGGCTTCTTCCTGAACAATTCATCGCATTTCATCATCCCTCTCCTTGGGACAGGCTGGGGACACTGGGAAGCAGAGGTGGGTCCACGGCCACTCTGAGGGTGTGGCATCCAGGAGAACATGGAGATGTGGGACGTGGAAAAGTAGCCCACAAAAGTGCCCTCTCTATGGGCACAACAGGCAGATCCCTGGAAGGTGGCCTGAGGGTGCAGGTTGGAGTAGAGGGCATTTAGTAGCATTTCTTTCTGATAGTGCTCATGGGTGTGATCCAGTGAGAGCAGTGGTGTGAGCTGCCAGCACCCGGCGGTGACCGTCAGAGTCTGGCTTTGGACACCACACCTAAAACTGAACATGGGTGGCAGAGGACTACGTGTAGAGTAGTTGTCCTGCAGTAGCCTGGCAGCTGCCTGTTGGGTGACGCCGTCACCCTGCCCGCGTGCATCAGTGTGCACACGAGCACGTGGCATCCTCTCTGCTTGACGGGAGTGCTGACAAAAACACACAAACGTTGCCCATCCCTGTCTCACACACACGTGCACATGTGTGTGTGCACACCTGAGCACACGTGTGCCTGCATGTCCCTGTTTAGAGATGGTATTTCCCGACCCCTTCCTTCCACTTAACCTCCCCAAGGGTGTCACGGTGCAGGAATTTGTGGGGACATCAGCAAGGGAGCGATGCAGAGACCCAGTCTGCTTCTGGCACGCTTGGCACTGGGAGGCTGGAAGAACTCTGCAGGTAGTTGATCACATCAGGGCCAACGGGGATTGAATGTTTTTCCAGCTGACCGTATCCCATTAAATGTTTTTGGGCATGAGGAGCAGGTGGGAGGGAAATTCCCAGTGTTGACACCTTATTGTGAGTCTCCTTCTGAGTGGAAAATCATGTTTTCTAGGAAAAAGAAATAATCTCAAGGCATGAGAAAAGGGCTATACAGGATATTCCTGAACCTGGACTGCTGGGCCAGTGCAGCTTCTTGTGGGACCAAACTGTTAACGGGATTGTTGACCTGGATTAAATTGCAGGGTTTGGGGGCCATTTTTAATTGAGATCTCTTTTGATGAAGCCAGCAAGCTCTGGCCAGGGTGCTGTCTACTCACTTTTCCAAAAGCCCTGGGCGCTCTGGGTGCCGCTCCCAGCATCCCCAGCCAGGTCTCTAGCTCCGTGAGTATTGCCAAGTGGCATCTCCCTGTGGGAGCTGGAGTAACGGGGTACTGACCTTGGGGGGCTTTTCCACACCTCTGCCTGTGCTGCCTCCCAGCTCCTGCCTGCGGCCACTGCAATGAGCCAGCAGCACTGCCCTGAGGCTGTGGCATGAAGCAAGAGCTCCGCAGGACTCACCTTCAAGATTTTCTATTTCTTTGGCAGTTTTGTACTGGGGGAGGAAGCAACTGCGGAGGCAGAGGATGCTTGGAGCTGTGAAACAGAGCCTGGGCAGAAGCAAGGCAGGGACCTGTGCCGATCACCCCTCCAAGTGTCCCCAGACCCAGCCTTCCCACTGCTGGGCAGTGCCATGTCCCCTCCTCAGCCTGGTGGGACCCAGCTGGGACTACCCCAGGTCCCAGCCAGCAAAGGGCTCGATGACTTCTACTTGTCCTTGGGTGAATGTCTGCAGTGAGGAGTGCGAGCTCTGCCTCGCCAGGGCGTCTGTCCTGCTGGCTGTCATCACCTAGGGATGGTGCGAGGAGATTGGGTGCATGTGACTTGCTTCATGGGCTTGCTCCTGGACTGTGGGACCAGGAGGATGGAGAATGTGTCTGGTAGTTCCTCGTCAGGTCTATAAAAGCATTTCAAGGAGAAGTTAGTAGGAAATAGCTCGTGTAGCTCAGCCTCCCCCCTGTAGAGGAAGAAAAGCACCATGAGGGCTGCAGTGGCCTGGAGTTCAGCTCCCCTCACGCATCAGGGTCCCCCTCCAGTGCCACTGATGGACCGTGTCCTTGGCAGGGCTATGCGGGGCGGCCCCGGGAGTACATTGCCACCCAGGGACCCATGCTGAACACTGTGACCGACTTCTGGGAGATGGTGTGGCAGGAGGAGACGCACCTCATCATCATGATAACCAAGCTCCAGGAGCGCAAAGAGGTACGGCTGTCCCTCCCTAGGCCCCGGTACAGCACCCAGACAGGAGCAAAAGGTGGGGTGGGGTCATAGCGATAGCAAAGGGTTACGTGAGACCAAATGTGAGGGCTGAGCACCCACTTGCTTTCTCTGCTTTGCTCTCAGAGGATACCCCTGGTGGGTCACGGGGAGGAGAAGAGCCCCAAGGCTGAAGCCGTGGCCCCTTCCAGCAAAGTCTCTCCTCTTCACGTGGCCTCTCGTGCTCTGGGCATGCTTTGGCAGATGAATAATAGGATAAAGAGATCAGGGTAACCTCTGGGGCAGGGAGCAGAAGCAGCAGTCAGCAGTGTCCCTCCAGCACTGAGCAGCTCTCCTGCTGGCCTTGGAGTGCTCAGCCAGTGGATCCAGGCTGGGATGGGAGCTGGCAGCACCGTGCCCTCCGTGGCAGCCACCCTGTGCCTTGGCTGGGATCTCTGGCTTCCCATCCAAGCAGCACCTGCCCGGGAGACCTCACTCTCTCTTTCCTGGTTGTGTCCTTCCTCCCTTCTCTCTCCGGCTGGTGCAGCATCCCTGTGCCCTCCACTGGCAGGCTGGGGCTGGCAGGACATGGGCTGGCCCAGGCACAGCTCCCACGGGGCTGGGGAGAGCCACGCAGCTCTGGGGTCTGAAAGGCACGTGGCAGGGCCTGGGAGAAGGTGCAGGGGGAGCAGATGTGGGGAGAGGGATCTATTCTTTCCTTAGCTTCCCCTCTGTATCACTCCACATCCACCTTCCCTGCACGCCCCCACAATTCCCCTTCACCTCGAGAGCACTGAACAAATCATAGCTCAAATATCCAGTGAGTGCCTTGAGCATCTCCACAGTCCCAAACCCTGCCTCGTTCTTTCAGAAATGTGTTCACTACTGGCCTGAGAGGGAGGGCACCTACGGCCCCTTCACCATCCGCGTGCAGGGGGTGAGCGACTGCGTGGAATATGTGGTCCGGGATCTCTCCATCCAGGTGGGTTTGAGCTCCCTCATGGGGTCAGAGGGGGAGTCCAGCAGGGCCCAGCAGTGCCTCCAACACCCCCGGGTTCTCTAGGGGGGTGGCAACGCCATGTGACAGAAGAGCAGAGGGTTCATGGCTTGGAGACATGGGTCTCATGAGCCCCCTGCCAGAGGAGGGGTCTGCAGAGCTCCTGCCTGACTGAGGGGGCTGAGAAGGAACAGGACACAGCCCTGGGGTGCAGAGGAGAGGGGTTCAGCTGGAGAGAGCTTTTCTGCCAGTCTGCTCCTTGCAATGTGCTATCGGGCTCTGCCCCATGGGCTTTCCATAGTCAGCCTGGGCCAAAAAGATCTCGCTGGCTTTGCCTGCTCTGTGGGGACAGTACTGGGACACTGCAACTCTTTTCATCTTCTGGGAAGGGAAACTTCCCAGTGTCCCTGGCCCATGGGTCTCTCCTGGCAAAGGCTCAAAGAAGGACTCAGGAGGAGAACTGATGAGATGGGCATGGGCTGCCCATCCTCTGCTTGAGCTGGACTGCATGACTTGAGTTGGCCCAGTCCAGCAAGTCCAAGAACCCACACCCGATTTCTCTTTCTTCTGTGCTGGGAAAGCATGAAGATGAATATCGTCAGGTCAAACACATCCTCTTCCCTTCCTGGCCGGACCAGCAGACACCTGAGTCAGCCAAGCCCCTGCTGCACTTGGTGTCCAAAGTGGAGGAGACCCTGCAGGCTGCAGCTAGCCCAGGGCCCATCGTTGTGCACTGCAGGTAAGAGCTGTCCCCTCAGCCGAGCCCCTGTGCGTTCTTCACCTTGGAGTCAGTCTGCAAATGCCAGAGAGGAAAATCCCACACGTGAACTGGTCCTGCTGCGGTGCAGAAATCCCAGGGCATCGCATTCCCACAGCAGGGTTGTTCAACCAGCAGCTCCTGTCGTGGCATCAGGATGGTGGCGTTCGTGTGGTGCATACTGCACTGGAAATAAAGCCAGGTGGGAGCAGGGGAGGGCTGCAGTCTTAGAGCCCACCCCCCAGACCCACCGCAGAGCCACAGCTCAGGCTCCTGCTTCCTCTGCCACGGAGCGTGGCCTGTGGATTGTCTGCAAAGGTATCTTCCAGAGCAGCCCTCCTGGAAGAGGTGGCCTCTGTGTCTTTTCTCTCCTGCTAAGTGAATTTGGGGAGAGTGGAGCAGAGCACTGGGTCGTCACGTGCCATGGGGTGCTGCAGGCTGCCCTATCCCGGTGTGAATCACTCGGTGTCCAGGGTTAGAGCACAGCTGGAAGGAGAGGTGAAGGGGCTGCAGAGACCCCTGCGCTGCTCAGGGACAGGGGGCATCCATTGTTTTTGTGCTTCCAAAGCATCCTCAGCTGGGCTGTGCGACGTGGCAGGACCCCCTTGCCATGGCAGGGGGACACCAGCCCACGTCTTTTGGCACCTGGCTAAGAAAGTTCTGGCAGCTGGGACTGGGACTCCAGAATCCTGCTAGGAAGAAATCATGGGAGCAAACCGATCCAGGAGTATGTCCAGCTCAGACAGAGCAGGGTCCGGGCAGCGGATCCTGTCAGTGCTCAGCAAAGCTGTGTCTGTCCCGCAGCGCAGGCATCGGCCGGACTGGCTGCTTCATTGCTACCAGGATTGGGTGCCAGCAGCTGAAGGACACTGGTGAGGTGGATATCCTGGGAATCGTGTGCCGGCTCCGCATAGACAGGTGGGTGCTCAGAATAGGCAGCTCGGTGGAGGGTCCTGCCAGGTGCCCAGCCTGGGAGGGGGGCAATTTGAACAGCCTAGAAGTGCTTCTGGGCCCAAATATTCCTTGGCCAGCTCTGATACCTCTTTCAGAGGTATTTCGACGTTGTGGGTGAAGCAGGAGTATTTGTGCCGTGGGAGCAGGGAGCCAGGGATGGGGCTGTGGGCTTTGCTGAGATGTCAGTGGGACTTGCCTTTCCCTTGCAGAGGTGGGATGATCCAGACGAGCGAGCAGTACCAGTTCCTCCATCACACACTAGCTCTCTACGCTTCTCAGCTGCCGGAGGTGGGAGGCCACTAGTGGGGTGCTCCCACTGGGCTGCCAGCTCCCCATTCTGACCTCTCCTGCACCAGCCTCGAGGATACCTCCACCAAAAGTCTTTCTGCTGCTGCCAGGCCACAGGGCAGCAGCAAGAGCATCCCTCAGGATGATCAAACCCATGGGGATTGTGGCCTCGCGGCCCTGGGGATGACCGAGGTTTGCTGGGTTCACGTGGATTCAGCGGCTGCTCGAGGTGGCCGTTGTTGCTGGCTCAAGGCAGGTTTCACCCGTGGAAAGAAGTTTTGGCTTTTGAAACGTGCAACATTTTATCCTCAACCAGAAGAGCAAGCTGAACAGAGGAACCGAAGCTGGGTGAGCGCTGGGAGCTCAGTTTGCCCTTTAGCTGCACAGAAATGTTAACCCTGTTAGATGCAGAGCTGGTAGAATTACCCTGCAAATAAACAGAGCCCCTCTCCTGACTGTGTATCATCCTTGGGCAGAGGCTGTGGGCAGGGCTGGGCTTGCTCCAGACACGTTCCATGATGCTCCTCTTGTTCAAGATACGTCTTGGTGATTTAACATGAGGGGTGCACAGCTGGTTGCCTTCATCCTGTGGCTTGTCTTCCTCTCCACCTTCACCCAACACCTTCTCACCAGCCTTAGCGTAGGGAAGATTCCTGAAGTGTGTCTGCAGTTCTGCAAGCACTGTGTTCCCAATTGCCTTTTGCTACACGAGGGAGGAGGTCTCTCATTCTTGGTTCTCTGCCAAAATCAGAACAAAATCATATCTGGGTTTTGTTGGCTCGTTTTCGCGCTGATAAGCCTTGTGGGGGGGAAGAAGAAAAGGGAGAAACATTTTGGCACAAAGCACGGAGATGGAAATACTCTGTTAAATATAAAGCTATTAAAAGCTGACCTTCAGCTGATGGATGTTGCATAACCTCTTTGGCAGTGAGGACAGATAAGGGGCTGGGGGCTCCCTAGGCTGTGCCTCCCCCTACCCACGTGTTCTGCTCGGTGGGTGAGATCCAAGATAAAAAGGGTCACTCCTCTTGCTGAGAAGAGTCTTGCCTTGGCTCCCCCAGCATCCCCTCTGTGGATGGACCTCCCTCCACCACTCTGTGGGTCCCCAAAATGCAGCAGAATGGCTGCTCAATGGTTTTGCCCTTGTGCCCGCTGCTCAGGCTCAGGGCATCTCCTGGGAGGAGAAATGATTGATTGAATGAAATTAATGAAACAGTTGAATTGAAATTTGTGTCCCGTTCTGGGTTGCCCAGTTCAAGAGAGACAAGGAACTACGGGAGAGAGTCCAGTGGAGGCTACGAGGATGATTAGGGGACTGGGTCATCTCTTATGAGGAAAGGCTGAGAGAACTGGGGCTGTTTGGCCTGGAGAAGAGCAGCCTGAGAGGGGAGCTGAGCAATGTTTATAAATATGTGAAGGGTGGGGGTCAGGAGGCTGGGGCCAGACTCTTCTCAATGGTGCCCAGTGACAGGACAAGGGGCACCAAGGGGCACCATCTGGAAGCCAGGAGGTTCCAACTGAGCAGGAGGAGCGAGTTCTTTGGTGGGAGGGGGTGGGAGCCTGTGCCAGGTTGCCCAGAGAGGTTGTGGAGTCTCCTGCTCTGGAGAGATTCCCAAGGCGCCTGGAGCCTGCGCTGCTGGGCCCCCTG